>CAUYRH010168276.1:0-29493 GCA_963574655.1 Perodicticus potto | reverse complement strand
AAGTATCTCAAGGATGGAAGAAAAAGTATCTAATCATTTCTTTTTCTTTCACTCTTTATAACTTCAGTGCTGCAAAAGGGACAGTGAATCTTTATAGAGGCGCTGAGCTAAGCAGTCTGTTAGGGAAGAGTAAAATAGGTATGGGAAATATTCTGTGGCAAGACACAAAAATTATGTTCTTGTTGCCTGAGGATAATGAACCATCATGAATCTTTATAAGAGTAAAAAAGGTATATATGTAACTAGTTTTAATTAAAACAAATGAAGGTGCATGTTGTGTGTTTCAAATTCCTCACTTTTCTCATATATATTCATATGGATACCATTTCTCTCATATATATTCATGTGTATACATATTTTCTGTTTTAAAAGTATATACCACAACCTTCTATCCAAAAATTATTTTAATGTGAAAAATCTATACATCCTGGTTGTTAAGAATTGGATTTTCTATTGCCATTTTTAAAAGGCACTTTATTTTTTAAGTTCCCTAGAAACTTACTAAAGAATCACAGACCTCAGAAGACTAAAGCAATACATGAATTCAGTCCTCAGGGTGCCACAGAATTATTAAGATGCCAGGATAACTAAATAAGTATGTCACTAACTCTATCCAACTTCCTGTTAAGAAATTGAGTCCATATCCACATTTTAGTCCCATATGTAAGCAAGGCAAGAGTCATCTTCAGGCCTTATTATCCACATCAAATGGCAGTTAATGCCTAAGGTTAGGGAGGCCAAGCAGGCAGCATAGACCTGGAACAAATTCTAAGCTCTAAGATGTGATCTTCCTCACATGAAAACTGATTGCTATTGGATGAATGTTTATGTCTCCTCCCAAATTCAAAGTTTGAAGCCCTAATCCTGAATGTGATTGTATTTGGAGATGGGATCTTTGGGAGGTAATTTGGGGTAGATTGTAGAGGACGCCAAGAGCCACAGGACCTCTGAGCAAGATGATTTGCAGCTGGGGGGCAGGCCCTTGGCCAATTCATCCCCAGGTGCTCCTTGCAGAGAAAGAACCCAGCCCATGGCGAGCCTTGGGCACGTAGTCATTGTCTAATACTCCCCTCACCTGTCTTGTGCTGTCTCAATAACCTGTGCAGTAGCAGAGGTTGCTCGGGGCTACCCTGCAATCAAGGTTAGCTCGCCTTCTGCAAGCTTGTGCTTCTAATCTGAGTCTCTCCTGTTTCCTTTCTGCTGCAATCAAGACCAGGGCCATAGAGGCTTCAACAGTAGATGAGGTTATGAAGGTGAGACCTTTGCTGGGATTTTCTCCTTCTAAGAAGACATCAGAGAGCACATTGAGAAGGTGGCTATCTGCAAGTCAAGAACAGAGCCTTCACCAGGAACTCAATCAATTGGCACCTTGATCTTGGACTTCTCACCTTTTAGAATTTTAAGAAATTAAATTTCTGTTGTTTAAGCCAATTAGGCTTTGGCATTCTGGTATAGTAGCCCAAAATGAAATACTCAATAAACATTTTAACCTGCAATACTCTTGTTGACTCCTTATGCAGGGAAGAGTCCCCACACTGAGTACTTTCTTAGAATAGTTTTAGCAACAAGTCTGTTAGATTTATCTGAAAATCTAAATTTGTTCTTTGAATTTTTAGTAAACATGAGCCTTTTCCAATTCAAATAAATTATAATTCTAACCCTTTTTAACTAAGAGTATCATTGTTGCCATGAATGTTAATACTTTCAGAGTTTGTTGGTGGAGTTCAGGACCCCATTCAAGTTTTGTGCTCTTAAGGAAATCTTGTAACACTATTTTTCATATCAGGGTCCAGATGCATTAAGTTTATTATCACTGTCTAAGCCTTTGAGTGACTTCATCCTTGAGTCCCTTTAGTCTCACTTCAGGAAGAGCTGAGGTACTTTATCTACAGGGCATCATCTATCTTATAGTGTAAGTACCCCAAAATGGCCCAGCGACAGTGCTGCTTCAGTTGAGAATTCATGTTTCTGATTCTCATGTTTTCACTGTATGTTTTTTTCCCTTCCCATTTCTCTCCACATACCTTCTTTTAACATGTGCATCCAAATCTTTCTGTCTGATATTTAATCCAGATGATTTTGTACTGAATTATCAAGGACATGTGGTTTTTCTTTTTGGTTCATCATTGGGTTATTCATAAAAAGACATAAAGTGTAGGAATTATTTTATGCAAGGTTTTTGGAATACTGTTTTAGGAGTTTAATGAGCCACAAGTATCAATTAATAGCTAATATATGGTTTCATCCCACTGATATTTTTGCTATCTATATTTTTAGAGCATTTGTCTTTTGTACTTTGTTAGTTGCCATTTATTTCTTTTAGTTAGTCTTATTTTTCTAATTATGTGGCAGAATCTTGAGAGAAGTGACTCGGGATCAAACTAATGTTGATTCTGTCTTAATCCTAGCATAATGTTTAATACACGTAGCGTTTATTCAATACATCATTTGGGGGTTGAGTTTATCAAGATAGGAGAAATTGGCAGTTGGAGTAATAAAGATTTCTTATTATATGATAGTTTTAAACTGCTGTGACTTAAAAAACTAATGAAATTGAGGTACCATTCTGAATGTTTTAATAAGTATATTTCAATTCATTTTCAGCATTATTCATTATTCAAAAACTTAAGAGGTATATTGTTTCTCACTATCACTGAGTCTTTCGTATCTGCAGACCTGTGAGGTCAATGATCAATGCCCACAGGTTATTTGTTGCAACACTGGGCCTAAAGGTCAGCATATTTTCCTGCGCAACCTTGTCTAACTAAAGGTAATTTTAAGTAGACTTTTATGACATATTGATTTATATCCAGAGACATTTGCATTGGAGAAAATTTAATATGAAATTTTAAAGAACTCCCTTGAAGTAAACTCTCTTTGGCTTCATTTTTGAAAAGTGATAGAATATTATTGAATAAATAATTTGATAAAGTAAATACAAAAACACATTCATGAAACATTCTTCCTTATTGTCTTCATCCTCAATAACAAAGGAATAATTCATAAAAAGGATTCTCATTTGTAATGCACTGACATTTCCATACTTTTTGAAGAAAAAAAGGAATGTTCTGCAAATAATCATTTGAAAAAGTTAACTTTGGATTTCAGAGACCATAATGTGGTTACTATTACTAAACTATTAATAAAGACCCAGGATCTGATTTTCAACTCTGTTAATGAACAAATATATCAGATTTGTACATTGAGTATGTATTCACAAAGTACATTCCCTGCATTGGGCTCTAATTTAAATAATTGCTTTACATTGTACTGAATCCGAAGATTAATCATCTAGAATGAGATCACTAACATAAAGTTCAAAAAATACCAGCTCAGCATTTTCATCTCATTTATGTCAGATAAAAACTGAAAAATGATATTAGGGGGAATATTACGGCCTAGAGGTCTCTGTTCTTTCATAAAAAAAAGAACCTAAGTTTTATAATTCTAGAAAGTTAGCTTCCAGTCTCTAAGACACATGCACACACACTTATTTTAAAAATAAAAAAAATATTTTAAGTGTGGTAGCTTATAGGAATTAACATTAGATTTGTTCATACTAAAGAACAATATAAAGAAAATTTTCATTTAATTTAAAGCAACTTTAAATGAAGTAATATCTGGAGAATAATGTGTGCTTTTTCTATGCAAGTAACAACTGTCATAATAGAATCTCTGTTAACTACATACTAGCTATTTCTATATTAATTCCATTGGCTATAACTAGATATGAAGTCTTCTAGAGTCTGAGGTATAACCCTAGTATATTTCTAAATAGTCCAAGATTTAGCATTGAAATAATGGTCTTTGAAATAAAAGAAAACAAGGCATCTGGTTTCTTTATCAATTACCTTTATATGAAACCCAAACACACAAGGTAACAACCTGGTGTCTCCTGGTCTGGACCTTTCTCTGCTATTGGCTGGCTAGTCAGAGAGCATCTATTATTCTGGAATGTTTGAGTGGTTTTCATTTCTAATTGTGTTACTTAAACAATAAAAGTAAATCTTGATTTGTGTCCCAGCTCATTTAGTTACTCATGTGTGATTCTAGAAAAATCACTTAAATGTTAAGACTCAGTTTCATTTTTTGTTAAATGTGGATGATAAAAAGTAGCATGATTATGACAGTGAATTTTGAGTTCATAACCCAAACATGTCAATTTCTTTGAAGCTCCAAGAAAGACAAAGAAATGTAAGAGGTAGTCACAAAACGTTTTGTTTATTGTGTGGGAGATTATGAGAATCTATAATGTTATTATCCTGAAACTACTTCTTGTGCTAGATAGCAAGAAACTGCTCAAAGAAAGATGCAAGCACATCAGAAACTCACAGACACTGAAGATACTCGTATCAGCCAATTCCAGGAAAATTTAAGTATGAAATTAATAATATTTATGAACTAAAACACATCAAATACAATAGGAAAACATGAATCTGAGGTGATATAAATAGGTCAGGCATGGTGGCTCACATGTGTAATGGGAGGCTGAGGAAGAAGACATGCTTGAGGCCAGGAGTTTGAAACCAGCCTGGTCAACAACAACAACAACAAAAAAAAAAATTAAAAATTAGACAGGCATGGAACATACCAGTTACACTGGATGCTGATGCAGAAGAATCACTTGAACCTAGAAATTTGCATTTGCAGTGAGTTATGATGATACCACCGCACTTTAGCCCAGATAATGGAGCAAGACCCTGTATCAAAAAAAAATTAATTAATTTATGAATTAATAATTGAAAGTTTTATAAAAACAAGGTATTTATGTAATTTCAATACAATTCCTTAGAAAATATTTATTAATTACAGAGGAAAACTTATGATGTTTTAGTGTTATAGCCTGACAGACAACACGTTAACCTACTTATCAAAGTTATCATTATCCTACTAATGGGATAATTACAGATCATTAATTGTGCAAAACCAAAGAAGATGTTATGAGAAGAATACAGCATTGATTTTGTTGTATTTATGCCAAAAAGGCCCCACTTGTATCATTGATGAAGAAATATTGTACAGATCTAGGTAGAGAAACAATCTATGCTATCATCTGTAACATTTAGATGTATCAAGTTTATAAAAGTTAAGGACTAACTAAAGAATTATTTGGAGTTGGAGGTGACTAAAAAGACATGAAAACTAAAAGCAAAACATCATTTTGAATGGAATTATTTGGCTAAAAAAATTATTAGAAAATTTGACAGGGAGTTTGAATCTCAGATAGTAATATGTCAAGGTTTATTTTCTAACTTGTTGGTTATATTAAGGTGATTAATAGAATATCCCATTTGTATAAAATATATTATAAGGTATGTTTGGTAATAAGACTATCAGGTCAATCACATACTCCAAAATAGTTCCAGGAAACATCTTGGTGCTGTATTTGCAACTATTTTCTAAGTTTGAGAATGATTCAAAATAAAACTACTAATTATTTGATAGTGTACTATTTTTAAAATTTGTATGTCCTTGTGACAGTGGTTTCTATACATTTTATTTTAGTAAAAAAATTCATATATATAAAATAATCTCATTCATATACACCCATATATACTACATATACTTTATATAACATATATTATTTACATATCATATATATACATATACATACAAGCTCTGACAATTTAGTTCATTAACTCATCCTAGAAAAAGTGCTAAATATCTCACTGCTAAATATCACTGCAGTCACCTTCAAAGTACTCCCCTTGAGAAACTATGCACTGATGCCATCACCTAGTCCACCTTCCAGAGCAATTTTGGAACACTTTTTCTGGAATGAACATCAGAGCCGCTGTTATTATGTGAGATCTGACAATTAAGTTCACAAACTGGCCACCATGAGCTTATGTTGACAGCACTGTACAAACAATTTGGGAAGGTTTCATAACCTTGGTATATCAGTATCTCACAGCAATGTTTGTGTTGACATGGGACAGTGTCTTGCTGAGGGGCACTCATTATTATTGTTGTGTGTTTTAGTGTGCCATAAGATGACAGCTCGAATGGTTATTCCAGAAAAATAGTTCCAAAATATCTTTGAAGGGTGTACTAGGCACTGGCATTGGTGTGTAACATACTAAAAAGAATACTTCTAAGGGACCATAGTGATGTTCAGCAATGAGGTAATTAGCACTTTGTGGGGGGGAGAGCAAGTTCGCAAACTTGTCAGATCTCTTCATATGTGCCAAGATAATTCCAGAATATATATGGAATGGCAGTCTCTGATTTCCTTAACCATAATAGATCCAAAGAAAGATTTAAAAGTTTATTTTAAATAGTAATATCCATATATAAACATATCACAATAAGTCTTAAATCACTTAGGATGAAGAGAACATTTTGAAAAGAAACCAGAAAGATTTTTTTTTCCATTTAGATTTACAGCACATTTCTTAGCAACAACAAAAACCAAAAGGAACAATCATAATACAGTGTATATCTTATAAATAATTTTTAAAAGAATGAAAGAAACTAATGTCCAATATAAAAAAACAATATTATATTATGTATGATTACATTATTACACTCTGTCATATGAGAATCTGCCTATAAGGAAACAGTGATAAGAAAGGTAAGAAAACTAGCTAACTTATAGTTAAATAAGAAAAAATATAGACTGTATGAGAAGTAATGCAATTGATAGATAAAGCAAGAATATAATGGCAAAAATGTCAAGTGTGTATATTATAAGTAGTAGTATTAATAGTACATGGGCCTTAGAAACCCTGTGCATACTGAAGCAGAGGGCATTGAAAGTGCTTACTGAGTAGACGTCATATGTGGTGATTTCAAGGAGAATCATGGTGAGTTATCCAAAACACAGCTATAATCCAAAAAGGAGAAGTTCTTAATGTGTGAGTGTCATTAACCCTTCTTTCCTATTAGGTAAATGTAAGTTATTTATTGCCTGTTGAACTTGAGGAAAGTCAGAGCTCACAGAGTAAATGTGCCATCCTTGCAGAGATAGATTCCGGACTGGAGCAAGAAGCTCAAGTAGAGAAAAGCAGCCAACATGCAATGAAGTGGGGAGGGCACCAGTGCAGGAACGAGGGAGACCTAAGACAGAATTTCTGATGCAGGAGTTGAGAACAATGGTAGCAGCCCAGCCCAAATGTGAAAAGGACATCTCCACAGAGGAAAGTGCAAGATTTGATACACACAGAACATTTAATCAAATAACAAACATATTAAGCATAGTGGAAGCCTGGTTTCTCACTGTCAGAGAAGGAAGGTACATAGATGGAGAGGAGGAAACTATAATGGAATTTATTGTTTTTATATTGGAACTGGAAGGGACAGTCTGTGCTCATGATTTTCAACAGATGAGATAGATAGATGGAAAGAGAAAGAGAAAGAGAGATTATATATATTTCCTAGGTCAGTTTCCCAGAAGGCCCAGGAACAGTGACAGCTTGAGAGTTTAAAATAAATGAGCACATCTATCTCGATTTCTCAATACCATTCTCCACTAAAAGGAACTAGTGCTTTAGGGCACTTAGGAAAAATGGCTGATTCCATAAGTCCTAAAAGAATGATAAGAACATGAACACAGATTAAAGCTTGAGGGAGCTTCCATTGGCGTTGGCACAAATACAAAATTACCTAAGAAATGTTGAGTCAAAGGTGACACCTGAGACCAACTATAATAAGTAAATTTGTACATAAATAAACTGAAAGTTTGATGAGTTATAGTTTCTCAGATGCATGCATTTTTTTATAAAGTATGGATTTACAGTGGAGCAAAGACACTATCAAGTCTACAAAGTGGATATCATTAGCTATAAGACCAAATAAAACATGGTTATGATAGGATGAAAAGTGAAGAACGGCATCTTTTCAATGACATTTCTACCAAACATATACAGTCTCAATGTACTCATCAGAAAACATCAGACAAAACCAAATGAGTGGATGTTTTCAGTGAGTTAATATGACGTAATGCCAGCACCTTACACTGAAATGGTTCAGTAGAGGAGAAAAACTGTTTGTGTTCTACTTTCAATATTCTATGAGTCCTGAGTAGTTTCAAGATAAGAAAAAAAAAAGTACTTTAACAAGCAAACAAACAAACAAAAACAGAACTACAGACGTAAAGGTGTGGGATGTGCATATGACTAAGAACAAGATAATTGGATCTCTTTCTCACTTTTTTCCTTCATGAGAGGGATTCACTTCCAATTCTCTTTGGAAGTGCTTTAAACTTTCTGTTCTTCAAATAATATCTGTTACCCTAAAAAAAAAAAGCAAGATAATGATAAGTAAAGACTAAATAGAGAAAAGAAGGAATGTTAGAAAGTTAGAAGAGATATTAAGAGTAGTAATACTTACTGAGATTCAGAAACAATTTTGGCTTGAGTAAAAACAAAAATTAAGAACAGAGTGCCTTTGATATTTCACCAACACTTAGGCAGAGAATATTGAGAGTTATATAGACATTGATAACATAAATTTCAGTACATTAATAATGTATTTATCCTTTTTGGAGAATTTTAAGGATCTGAGCAAATATCCCAATTGCTTTTCATAATACATTTCTGTGTACCAACATAGAGAAAGTGGGTATTACTGGATATTCTGTAAGGTTTCTCCCAGTTCTGTTAGTTCTTTATTTAGGGTATTGAAGAGAATCAACATTTTCCACAGAGGCATCCAAAATATTTTCACTTGCATCTGTCTTTTAAATATTATATTTGATCTTCAAATTTCTAATAAGTACAGCTAAAAGGAACCTTAATAATGATAATTTGGCACCACAAAATAAAAAATGTGTCCTGAACAAGATTTTAGTATGTATCATGTTTTATTCATTTGTTTGTAATCTATATTTGTTTAGTGTTTATTGTTTGATCATTCCTAATTCAAAAATCTGAAATGAAAAATGCTCCAAAATCCAAAACTTTTTGAATTCTGATATGATCGCACAATGAAAATTCTTCATATGAATACTAAACACTAACTTTGTTTCATGTACAAAATTATTTAAAATATTATGTGAAATTACTTCTAGGCTATATATATCTGTTGAATATGCAACATAAATACATTTTGCACATAGACTTGGACCCTATCCCCAGGATATTTCATTATATATTTGAAAACATTCCAAAATCTGAAAAAAATCTGAAATCTGGAAAGCTTCTGATACCAAGCTTTTTTTTTTTTTGATAGAGTTTCACTCTGTCCTCCTGGGAACAGTGCTGTGGCATCATAGCTCATAGCACCTTCAAACTCCTGGGCTCAAGTGATCCTCTTGCCTCAACTCCTGACTAGCTGTGACCACAGGTGCCCGCCACAGCATCTGGCTAATTTTTCTATATTTAGTAGAGACGGGGGTCTCGCTCTTGCTCAGTCAAACTGTCTCGATCTCCTGAGCTTGAGCTTGAGCAATCTACCTACCTCGGCCTCCCAGAGTGCTAGAATTATAGGAGTGAGCCTCAAGCATTTTAAATAAATAATACTCAATATGTAGTAACATAATTTTTATTGTAGAAAGAATGCTAATAATGTTTACATGTTTCTTCAATTTGCTTTTTTGATTATATAATTAAATTTAGGGATATGTTAACAAAAATTCATAACATAAAATGTTTTTCTAAAAGCTATTAAATTTCTACTATAGGAATGGATAGATTATGGATAGACAGTGAGACAGGCAGACATAAAGATCATAGGTAGATATACATGGAGACATCCATGTAATAGACATCTATGTACCTAGACTTACATGTCTATCTAGATGTTCATATAATAGTATATTAAGTATGATAGTTTTATTCTGGAAGAATTGAAAAAGAAAACTAAATCGAAATTCATATATAACTGTGCATTGAGCATTGCAAAAAGTCCATTGTGTCTACACTTGGCTAATTTTTATATCCTTCATGGTAGATTGAGTTGATTAATTCAATTTAAGGAAAATAGTAGTAGGAAGATAAATAAACTTCTCAGCTACCAGAGGCTTTTTGGTTCATGGAAGTCTTGAATAATAGATATTATTAGGACTTCTTGGAATTAGATGAGTAGGGATAATGAAAAGTCTGCTCCAAAGATATTGATTAAAGCTTACAGAATGAATAAATGACTACCCAAATATATTTAAAGAGAAAGAGCCAAGAGAAAAATGTCATGACACTTATTAATAGTTATAAATTCCATCTCATTTTAAAGAATTTAAAAAAATAAAAGAATGTTTTTCTCTTTCTTCTGCGTTTTTAAAAATTAATATGTAATAATTGTACATTATTTCTGGGAAATATGTGATATTTTGATACATCTATATAATATATAATGATCGAATCTTCATGATCACTCAAAAATAGAAAATTCTGATGATAAAATACTAGGAAAAAAACTGAAAATAAGTCAGTGCTTTTGCGGGAAGAATTCACAAAGCACTTAACACTTGTTTTTAAGCTCTTATAGCAAGCTGTAAACTAGAAGAACACTGAAATATAAACGGTTGACATGGAAAGGTCTGTTGAAGATGAAGGACCCATTTTCTTGTGAAATTGTCTCCTTTCACACAGGGAACCACGACTGTAGGAACTCAATCAGTTCATAGCTGTCCTGAATTCTATCTCTGGTGCTAGAATCCTTCCCTGTTATAGTTTCCTCAATGTCTATGTTTTTCAAAAATAACATTCATATCATTGTTTCTCCACTGTGGAACAGGTTTCTGATCCTTTTTCACTGAAGTTGTTTCGGGTGAGAAGTTCGGGGATAATGAGCTATCCTGGGAGTGATCTCTTCAATAGCTGCCTTGGTGAATTCATTGCGGTTCTTGAACCAACTGTTCACCCAGGGTCTGGTGCTACAGTGGAGCCTGCCTTAAAGGAGTCTAGTAGTCATAACTCCACCACCTGAAGAGGAGGAGATGGCAGCTTATTGGGGGTAAAGCCTTTTTCCTAATTCCTTAACATTTTATATTCCAAATGTTACTAAATATTAATATATCATTTGGCCTGAATAAATGAAAAATAACTACCTTGAAGTGTTCACAGCTTGTGTGTTAGTTAGAATATATCTCATGGCAATAAACTTAATGTGGCTAAACTATAGTTACCATCTATACTTCTGAGATACTTCATACTTTAAAGGAATGCCATGTATTTTTTGTAAGAGTGAAGAGGTTCCTATTAGAACAATGAGTTATTCTGAGACATAAATCCTTAAAATATAATAGCTACATGGAGAAAGAATGAAAAGTAAATGGGATAAAATAAAGAGCAGACTATATACTGACTCTGATGAAAATAATGTCTGAGTGATAAGAGCTGTTTAAGGAAGTTAAACTTTATTTTTGTATGAATTTATTACTTTCTAATCATCTGAGGCAATGAAAGGAAAGGAAACTTTTAAAGGATGCTATATGAGAAATAGCCTTATGCTGTACAGTGGTTTTTACACTATAAATGAATCATAGGTAATAAGATTTTTTTTCTCCAAATATGAATATAGAAAGCCAATAAATATTGAGTTCTAAAAAGTATCTGTGGGATCATAACTTTGGTAATAAAGGTTGGATAAATAAAATAATAAATCATCCATATCATTGTTTCTCCACTGTGGAACACGGTTATAATCCTTTTTCACTGAGGCTTTATTTGGTGAGAAGTCTGGGAATAATAATAATGTAAGTCAACAATCCTAACACTGACAGCTCTTTATGGATCTAATAAGTTTTCTGGTTTTCGAATCAATTTAACTTGTATTCTCCTATCTATTACTAAAACTTTGTAAAACCAAGAGGACTGTTTGGCATCTTCATCATCTCACTTACCTAGACTAAAAAGATTAAGCACAGAGAGATTATGAGACTTACCTCTCACAAATGGTAGAGTTGACATCACAATCCTAAATCTTTGCCTTATGGTTGTATTCTTCCCCTGATATATCATGCTGCTATCTCTCCTTTTTTTCTGTTTCCAGAAAATTTAGTGCAATTGCTTTTTATTTGGACTGGGTGAATTGGAAATAGTTTCATAAGTTTTTGGTTTAGCTCTACTAGTTATAAAATTTTCTTTAGACACAAAAGGTACATGAGAGTTTTATCATCTTTTAAAAATTGTTTAAATTGGGAACTATAACGTAAAAACAAAAAGTTGTGTATTTTATTTGAAAATTTTTTTTCTTCTTGTATCTAACTTTATTAAGAGATTTCTTATAACATGGTTTATTTTAAAAGCAATGTGTATAAAATTTGTAATCAAAAGAAGAGTGAAAAAAAATTACATCAACCATACCCACCATGTTTTCTTTCTGCTATTCTGTGTAGGTAACCAGAGTTATTAATTTCTGTGATGATTTCTAGAATTTTTATGTGCCTATAAAGATTTACAGAGATACTGTTAATGTGGTCTTTTATGTCTACTTAATATCCAGTTGTTTATGTAGCTTTACATTATACATATTTTGTTTTTTTAATTTACTATATAACTTATATACCTAATTATATGCATATAATAGGAAATATTATGTAACTGTTTTACTTGGCTACTAGAATTCCTGTATCTTTAGTGCTTCATTTCAGATTATTTTATTTATTTCCTCCTACTGTCCAAATTTTAAAGTAAATATTGGCTGGTTTCAGATTCATCAAATCATTTCTCACCTGATCTAAACTCATTTCCCAGGTAAGATCATTCGATCTCTTAGATTTCATGTAATTTGTAAAATCATAATATTTATTTATTCAAAAATCATAATATTTATTTAATCAAAATCAGTTGTTACAAAATTAAAATATATATTCATTTATAAAACTTCCAAATTAATATTTTTAGATGTGATGTGTCTGCTGAGTCTAGAGAGTCACAGATCTTATAACTGACTGGAATTGCCTCTTGGATGTCTAAATGGACCTTCTCTGAACATGTTCAGAACAGAATTCTTGATTCTTATTCCCAAACCTGTTCATATCATAACTTACACAATCTAATAAATGGCACCTCCAACCTTCTAGAGGCACAAACCAGAAAACATTGGTAACACGTTTAATTTCACAGTTTCACACATTTCATATCAACTTCATTAGTTACTTTCTTTTGTTCTACTTTCAAAGGAGATCTAGGATTTGACATTCCCTTACTATCTCCACGGTCCTTGTTTGGTTCAAGAGGATATCACAGATCTCACCTTCATTAGGTAATAACTTTCTGTTTTTTATGATACTATCTTGGATTTACTGAAAATTGTTTTCATTGTAGCCCAATTTTGATCTCATTATCTTATGGACAGTAAAACAAACAAAAATTAAGCCACAGAGAAGTTATAGCTTTCTCTGCCTGCAATGTGCTTTACTAAAGAGACAGGAGATGCAACAAGAAAGATGAGGAAGGGTATAGACCTAATAAACAAATTTCAGGGGCCTCCTATATCCATGGTTAGACTTTAGCTACTATCTAAGAAAGAGTATCTCCTAATAGCCTATAACAGTAAAGAATGCAAGAAGTGGCCAGGCATGGGGGCTCATGCCTGTAATCCCAGCATTCTGGGAGGCCGAAGTGGGAGGATCCCATTAATTCAGGAGTTCAAAACCAGGAATGTTGGCCTTAGAGTAAGCACCACTAAGTACCATTGTCCCAACTACTTTTGAGGCTGAGCTAAGAGGATCACTTGAGTCTAGGAGTTTGAGGTTGCTGTGAGCTATCATGCCACGGCATTCTACCCAGGATGACCGAGTGAAAGTCTGTCTCAATAAGAAAAAGCAAAAAAATTCAAGAAGTATACTCCATCTCCTCTTCAGAACATTGAAACATTTAAGGAAGAAAATTCTGGTTTTGGAATTATAGAACAACTGGACAGTCTCTTCTTTGGTGCAAAGTTGCTGAAGTTAATTGAGTAAAGGTTATTGCTGAGGTTCCTGTTAGGAATGGTTTCCTGTACGCATCATTGTAGTGAAATTTAGAGTATTTGTGCCTCAGTTCTAAGTTACTCCTTAATTTACTTATTTGTTCTTTTAATTATATTTATTAATTGCCTGAGATCTTACAAAGAATCTTGCTTATTTCTTTAGATAAGTTGCTGAGACAGACATAAGCCCTTCGTTGAGCTCCCTATCACTAACTTGACTTGAACTTTTTACTTCCTCCACATTACATAGCTACTGAAAGGACGCCTCCCAACAGAGTCTTTATCCCCCTGTGTGATTTTCCTGTCGATGTCTTATCTGTAGTCAAGTTTAACTGCCTTCTGGAATTCCTTTTCAGTTTTCCTGACTGGAAACATGCCCTCCCTCTTGTGAACTCTTATATGACAAAAATGTATACATCTTTGTTTTGACACTTTGCTTTTTTACCCTGTGTAATAAAGGCAAGAATATATTCTCAACTTGTTTTATTATATCATTCCATCTTAAGGGCAGGGAATTTATCTTATTAATCTTTGTACCTCAATGGTGCTGGAGTTGGTATTGGGAAATTAACTACTGAATGCTCCTCCTCAGTTTTCCATCCCCGTGTTGCCTAGAAACGCTCTCAAATCAATAAGTAGGGGGAATCATACTCATTTCATTTGTTCTTAGTTCTCAGGTATTTTTGTTCTTCGCTGCCTGATTGCTGGTGTTTAGAAACCATTGTTTCATATCCCTTTTTAATTTTTATTTGGTTGTTTTATTAGGATATCAAATTTAGTCCCTGTGGCTCCATCTGTTCCAGAAGCAGAAGTCCCACAAGGAAGGGGTTACTTGCATTTAGCTGTCTCCTTTGTCATGGATCAACACATGCCTTATCAAAGTTTTGTAGTCAAATTCCAGAAAGAGTGCACAGATGTATCACACTATAAAAATATATCTGTGGTTATGGGCAGAGCCTGTGGCTGAAAGGAGTAGGGCGCCAGCCCCACATGCCAGAGGTGGTGGGTTCAAACCGAGGCCTGGCCAAAAACTGCAAAAAAAAAAAAATATATATATATATATATATATATATATATATATATATATATACATATCTGTGGTTAGAAGCAGAGAATTATCAGTTAGTTTTTAAAAGTTGCCCCACCTTAAAGAAAACCAATCTACATACAAAAATCTATATTTATGTTGAGCTTTATGCTATGCATGCAGAATATTATGGTGAACATGAGACAATACTGTCATATAGGAGGCGTCCTTCAGTCTCTGTCTTTACTGTGGTGATTCCTAACCATCATACTCCTCAACAGAGCTTTACGTCTGTAGTAGTTATGAGAGGCTATGTTGGGTTTTTAAATACTGTGGTTTTTCCCAATGCAGATGTACCTGCCGGGCCTTATTCTGATCTTCCCTTTGTTAGTTGGATTATCAGACATTTAAATTAGACATGGTCCCAAGGAATTTTGGTTCAGTCCTTCCCTATGGGCACAACTGATGTACAGTGACACCTGCTGCCTTCAGAACTGTCTCTCTTCACTATTCCAGGTTTATGTTTTTTTTTTTTTTGCTATCAGTGCCCAGTTCTCTGTTCTGAATCTACTTTGAATGATATGATAATGAATTCTACTTACCTATTTATGGAGACCAGGAGACTTCCCACTGGCTTCCCACAGGGCTCCTTGTTTGTGTCTTTCTTTCAATCTTTGTAACTTTCCAGGGGACTTCAGACAACACTTGGTAAGGGGTCAACAAATGATGCACCGCAAAGATTCATGGCAAATGTATTGTTCCAATGAAAGGGCCCAGGAGAAATGTGGCCAGGAGATAAATCCTGAGATCAGGGAAGTTACTTCCCTCACTTCAAATCAACCAACAGACGATACACTGGTGTCCTGATTCCCTCTTCATCTTGCCCTGTGAACTGTTTGGGTTGTGTTTATCCCTTTCTCCCACCAACTCTCTCAACCTTTGCATTATCTTAAATTAGTTTACTTTTTGTTCCTTTATCTAAGGGTAAAGTTTCCTTTCCCAAGAGCACATTCTTCTCCCTCTTTTTGTCACAATATTGAAATTATCCAAATTTTTCTTAATTCTTTTCTTCCTCACAAGAATAGTTGGTTTCTAAGAAGTTGCTACATTTTCTCCTGAATATATTTTTTACTGAGTAAAGAAGAAAACTAAAATTAGGGATCCACTTTTCCAGGAGGATCAGGAATTCTCTAATAATAGCAAGTAAATTAACTTCAATTTATGCTACTTTAAAAAATATAATCTGACAGCAACTATCACAAAATACATATGACATCTATTCAGCCTTTTTACCTACTGCTTTAATATATTCTACTATTAATCAATATTTCACTACCCCCTCACTTTAATGGAGTTTCCACTATAAATAATCCCTAATCTAAGTGCTACTAGGATTAAGAACACACATTAAGCAGTTGATTTTCCTTACTTTCTGCATGTGTGTTATGCAATACAATATTAACAAGAAAATAATTATACTATATAAAATGCATCAGTAATTATTTCTGTGAGTGTAAATTCACTTATGATTCTTTTAAATGAGCTCATTAGAAGACCATTATGTGTTACATTAATTCTAACAACAATAATAACAAAAATATTCATAGATAGGTGAACTTAGTTGTAGACCTTGTTAATTAAGGAAGAATTACTAAGGAGGGATGATTAATAATTTGACAACTGGATGGAAATGGGAAAGCCTACATATTCTTCAAGGTACAAAATTCATCTCACAAGTCTTAGACATCTTCCTAATCTCACATCAGAAGGCAGGATGAACCTGTTTTTCCTCTCATGGACCATTCCATTTCCTTTCTGCAACAGTTACTTGGCATTTACTGTCAATAAGCCTAGGTTAGGGGCTCCATAACTATTTACTTCTTTAAATTGGTATGTTTGCTTTCCTGCCTTCCCTGTACATTACACATAGATTTTTTTCTCAAATATTTTTTTATTATTATTATTAAATGATAGTTGTGTACATTAGTGCAATCAAGGGGCACAATGTGCTGGTTTCATATACAATCTGAACTATTTTCATCAAACTGACCAACATAGCCTTCATGGCATTTTCCTAGTTATTGCATGAAGACATTGGTATTCTGCATTTAATACAAATGTCTGTACATACATAGTGTACATACATACAGACAATACAAATGTCTGTACATACATACTGTACCCTTCTGAGATGCACCGTAGGTGGCCCCACCAATTACCCTCCCTATTTTTTAATGAGACATTTCTTTCTAAAGTTATCTTTCTTGTACCTTCAGCTTCCCAAATCAAGCAAATTAAACAGATGCAAGAAACTGTGCTAAAAGTTTAAAACCAACAATAGCCATTGCTTTTTCTTAGTGTCATTTACTGGAAATTTAAACAAAACTCCAGTGGTGATCTCTAGGAAAAATGACAATTCACGGTTGTACTTGGGATTAGTAAAAAAAACATAAATCTTACTAATTGTGGATATGTGAGTATGCGCCTGGCAATCACATATTTACCACTGTAAGTATAAAGATACTTTGGCTGCAAAGTCTGCTTGAAGTTGTGAGCACGAGATTAACTTTCAAAATTACCTCTAACCATTCTTTACCTCAAACGTTAATTCTGTAATTATTCCACATGTACTGCCAAAGGCTTTGTAGAGGACAGGATTATCTAGAATCCCAGCACAAGCTTGTCTCTTAAATTACAAGGGTATTATCATAACAGATGATAGTTCTAAACTTACTAGCATTAAAGTTATTTATTTTCTCTAGACTCAAATTTGAGGCTATTAAATCCATTTGAATATAAAAGTTTCAATTCATGAGATCAGTATCTCTTGCTCTTGGTCTCACCTGGTTTTTTATGCTCATTGAGCTGATTATTTTTTACTAAATTTCTTCTTTGAATGTATGAGAAGCCTTGTAGCTGACTCAACAGGGAGAATCCCTATCTGCTCTGGCATGTAGGTCCCTATTTAAATGAGAAGAGGCTTTCTTCTTTCCACGTCTCTGGTTTTGATTTCACTTCTAGATTGTAAACCTCTGAGTTATTAAACAATATTTTACTCCTACTCATTTCACTTTATTTTTACTATAATGAAGCAGACAGAACACCCAAGAAATTCTGTGATAGCCCTTCCTTGGTCTGAAGTTTCCCAATAAGGTACTTCATTCAGAGAATATTAGAAAATGTAAATTATATGCTAAACTGAACTGTAGAAACACCATAAACTGGAATCTCATCCTGTTACATTACCTTGCTCTGAAAGATTGAAATATATTTGAAATGCACTAGGGAATTCATCCATACAAATAGACCCTGAATGAACGCTTTCCTAGTGTGGATAATTATTATGGCACCCAATTGGGAATTTTATAAATTGGCTTTTTGGAAAAGAAGAACTGTCTGGAGAGAGATGCCAAGAATCAAACAGTACCTCAAACCTTAGGCCACCTTAGGTCGTGGCCTAAGGTTTAAGATACTGGGTGGTGGGTTGCGACCCCTTTGTAACAATGTAAATACATTGCAGCATTAAGAAGGTTGAGAACCACTGCCTTAGGCCAAGGCCGGTAGATTGCCTGAGCTCAGAGGTTCAGGACCAGTCTGAGCCGGAGTGAGCCAGCATGAGACCCCGTCTCTACCAAAAAAAGCTGGGCATTGTGGCAGGCGCCTGTAGTCCCAGCTACTTGGGAGGCTTGACAACAAAGATGAAAACAATATGTGCAAAATAAAAGCACAACGAATTGTGAGATAATGAGTTCTGACTGATAGTATAGTAAATGAATTGAGTTTTAAGGTAGTAAGTCATACGTATTATACTAAGAGACTCAAACCAATACTTGAAAGATGGTATTATTTTTAAATAAAAATGCCATTTTACATACAATTATTAAAAAATCAGCTTATGATCAATTTGAAAAGAAAAATATAAATCACCAATAAGTAAACAATTAAATACAGTTTTCTTTTATAATTTCCAGGCTTAAGTTAGTTTGCTTTTTATTAAACAAACAAACCAGAAAAAGTGGCCATGGCCAGGTTGTTTTCATCATGTTATTCACCATTGAAGAGAATTTTTTTTTATTATTGTTGGGGATTCATTGAGGATATAAGGAACCAGGTTACGGCGATTGCGTTTGTTAGGTAAAGTCCCTCTTATAATTGTGTCCGCCCCCAAAAGGTGTATGACACACTGTGACCCCCCCACCCCCTCCCTCCTTCCCTCTCTCTGCTCTCCCCTTCACTCACCCTCCACCACGTACTAGGTCATTAATTGTCCTCATGTCAAAACTGAGGACATAGGATTCTTGCTTCTCCATTCTTGGGATGCTTTACTAAGAATAATGTGTTCCACTTCCATCCAGGTTATACTGAGAATCAATAAGGAATTTTTAAGTAAAATACTGGATCCTAGTTATGAACCACAGTAACAGTTTTGCCATGAGTCTTTCAATATATTTCCATTTAAACAAATCAGTATTAAACAAGCCAGACTAAAAATGGGTAATAGATTGTTTTAAAATAGGCTATTAATTATTCCCAGATTATGTTCTTAAGCAGTTTTAATTCTTTGGTCAATGTAAGGCGACCTCAGCTTGTTGTTTCTGTGGCTTCTGTGGATTGATGCTAGGGAGTATTTTATGATTCAGTCTGTACCAAACTCTATACTCCATATTACTTCACTATCTCAGGGCATGATTTTTTCCCCCTGAAGATTGAACTGAATGGTTGTCCTTAGCTTTGAGTCAAGAGGGTGTTGATTTAGTTCTCTATGCTTTCCACGGTGGCACTCCTTAAGTGCCACTTAAGGAAGGGTAGTTTCCATTGTTCTAGCAAATGACCTAAAGCCCCAATATTAAAATGTCCCATCTCCCAGCACTCTCATAAAAGTGAATAGATGAAGCTGTTCCATCTTTTTTTTAAAAAAAAATTCTGGTTAGCTTATTAATCCAGTTAATTATTAAAAGTTTAATCACTTATTTTTGCCAGCAGTTTGTTATAATGCTGAATAGGTTCAATCTCAGCTGTGCATCATTCTTGAGATGGGGGAAATAAAAACAAACAAAAAAACATAACTCTGTAAGATGAGTGAGAAAAAAATATATATATATATGTGTATATATATATATACACACACACACTATGGAAACAGAGAGGAAAATAACTAATTTCAATTGCAGAGTCAAAGTAAGACATCCCAGAGAAAATGACATCTATGTAATTAATGGTGATTAAGAACTATTTAGAAATAGGACATTCTAAATGATAACAAATGCTTGTATCCATTTTTTAAAAAATGTGAAGACTGGAGACAGCATAGCTGTTTTTGTCATTTCTTCCAGTAATTATGTCATTTTCAGTAATAAAAACCCTTCTAATATTTACCTGGATTCCTTTCTTGTATCAGTGGTGGTATAGCATAGAATTAATAAAATCATAGCCCTACTGGCCTAATGCTAAGGAAGAGAATTGACCATAATGCATATCACAACCTTTTTGTAAAATTACTTATCAAAATAATTTCCCATATGTTTTCCTTAGCTGTAGGTCACAGTCTTCCAAGTAAATGCAAAATATTAAAAAAAAAAAAAAGCAAACAAACGAAAACACAAAAACAAAGAAAAAAAAAAAAACAAGATAGCAAAAACTTCTACTTTTTCCTGATGATGATGATTGAGTTTTTCTGTGGTACCAGAGTATAATGGTGGGGAGTGATAGGATGTCTGGGGATGAAACCTAACTCTTTTTTTTACCAGCTGTGACTTTAATCAAGTTAATTAAAGTCTGTATGTCTCAATTTATCTGTAAGGTGAGGAATAAAAATAGCTTGTTTATATGGTGGTAGTGAAGATTAAATAAGTTAATACTGTAAGGTCTTTAGGAACTGTGCTTATTACATATGAAGTATTAAATATTTAACATTGATGAGAACATTTAACACTCATAACTCACTGTTATGAGAACTGATATCAAATTATTTAACAACTATTGTGTTGTGCACACTGAACATACTATTTGAAGCCTGTATCATTAACTTATTAATGATTATGATGATGATAATAGTAATAATAATCATACCCTTTACTAAGTGACTTCTATAACCATGCACTGGTATTGGAACCTGTTTGACATTTACTTTTCTCATAACCAGACTGTAAGACAAGAACTTGAGTATAAGTCTTTTTCTGGGAGAGGATCAAGGAAGCACAAGTGTTGTATAAGACAAAGCAAGACAGATTAGAAAAAGGCCAATAACGTGTATTAATGAGTGATTATCTCTCTAGCCCTCTAAGCTCAAACTTCTTTGGGACGTGGACTCCCTCTAGGTCTCTCAGGAAGAAATGCAATGTGAGAAGCTAAGTGGTAAACAGCTCAGAATTGCCCCAAAATGTATAATGTGTAGACTCACCTATAATAAGAAGGCTGGGACATTTGCCCACAGTGGTTCCAAGTTACCTCTGGGAGCATTAAACTTCTCAGCATTGTAATGCAAGAGATCGATGTTATTGACCTGGACTAAACTGGAGTCAATAAAAACTCATCCGATTTATCCAGAATGCTCTGGAAATAATTTGTTACATTGCAGAAATGCTGTGTAAAGAACATCTTGAACCTCAAGCATTCCAAATAGGCATTTTGATCAGTTTTCCTGCGAAGTAGCACCACATAGGTATAATATTGAGCACATACCCAGAAAATGCTGCCTATCAAGAGTGTCATACTAGAGAACATTCATGGAAATGGTCCTCGCATATCCATGTCATACCTTTTTCCTAAATAGTATGTAGATTTGATAGGCTTTAGTCTCCAATATACATTCATCTAGAACTGTTTTCAAGAACTGGCCATTTTTAATTGTCCTCGTTCATTCTTGTTTTTTTCTTGGCTTATGTTCTTTAATAGAGCATGAGCTACGTGAGTGGAAAAAGGTTTCTTTCACATGTCACCACAGAATGTAGCAAGTTTCTAGCATGCTATATATTTAAGACAAGGAGAAAAGAGGGATGGGAACAACAGTTGATGACCAAGGAAAAATAATATTTTAAAATTATGTCTGACATTTATTGAGTGCTTTATATGTGTCAAGAACTTCATATTTTTTGTTTTATTTTTACCCTGTTGATCTTATGTGATTTTTATTAGCTCTATTCTATGGATGAGATAATTGAGGCTTGAGTAAGGTAAATAATAAGCACAGATTTTCATTGTTAGAAAGTGTCAGAGCACGAACTTGAAATGTTATCTATTTCTTTTGAAGAATTCAAACATTTAGACAATATTTTATGCCGCCTCAGGAAAGGATAGGAAGAGGGGAGAAGAAAAAGAAAAGAGTAGAGAAGAGAGTGAGGAAAATAAAGGAAGGCAAGAGGAATTGGGAGGGAGGAACTGAAGGATCAGTTCTGAACTTGCCGTGGTATTGTCTGCCTTTACGTGAGTAGCTGTCATCATCCTCACTGCTGCTTTATGCATATGAACTAAAATAGTCTTAGAAGAAATCAGGCAGAAATAAGAGAAGCAGTTTCCCAAAATACTGTCTTGGTGTTATTTAGCAAAGAGGAGTTTTATGACTTATCTCTGAGATAAAATATGATTTCCACTTAGTAAAATCAAATTAGAATTATATGGTCAGTTAATTAGGCAAGAATCATGGCATTGGAAAGGAAAAAATTAATCAACCAAGAGATTAAGATAAGAATTATTTCAGATTTGGGTCTAATAGCTTAGCTCTAGGAGTAGTTTGGTTAATTTCTGGTTGATAGGGGAACAAAGTCTTTCAGGTACTCGATTCTTTTCTGGAGTCTAAAAGTGCCTGTTTTACACTGTTTCCTGTCATAGTATGATTTATTGTTTTAATTTTCAACACAAATTTTAGTGTTTTCAAGAACAACTCTTCAACAAGACCTGCATTTAGGATTTGTTTTACTTCAAACCTCTTTATGGCTTGAGGGTATTTACTTTATCAGAGAGATAAAGTAAATCCGATGTTTTTCAGTGTGGATAAGTTTCAAGTGTCTTCTTACCTTTAGTACAACAAAAGTGCCCCACTTCCTGGGATAATTTGGAGAGCTTAAGACCTTTACGTTTTACACATTACTCAGACTCTATAGAGTCAGATTTTTGTAAAGTCTAGATATATTCGCACAAAATTCTTTAGAAATCAGATTTCCTTTTATAATAATAATCAGGCATTAAGAAAAGTCTCCACTCTTCTATTTATTGCTGCATAAAACCATAAGATAAATTCTTAGTTGGGGGAAAGGGGAAAAAAGTAAAAAGAGGCAGAGCAATAGAGAAATATACAGCTAAAGATGTAAACACGACTACTTGAAGATACCTCCTTCACTGTCTTCCAAATAAATGTAAAAATATTTTTAGGGGATAACTTTACTCATTGAGAAGAAAATGACAATTAAAATGTGCACAAATATAGCTCTTTCTCCCTCAATACTACCATTGGCCTTGCCTTAGGAAATAATATATGGTGTCTGGATGACGAATTTCTTAGTATTTACACAAGCTATGTATACTTATTCATTTCATCAGCATTTATGGAGTGCCTCCCAGAGAGCAGGGAGTGGATGTAAAGTATACTCACAGTCCTCTAAGACCGATATTCTGTACTTTTAAGTGGAAGATCGGTTTAAAAAGTCACGAAATTTTCTTAAAAACCTATGTTGAGTGAACAATGAGGCAGGTTCTGATGTTTTCTTGTTAAATGTTTACTTGTTTGCCCCCACTTTCCTAATTTTTTTACATAGATGTTGAATGGATATTTGTCCCTTGATCAAAGGATTCAGGCTCTCCACAACTCAACGGAGGAGGTCAAGTGTGGGTGATAAAAATTCACTTAGTAAATCCATTCATTCCTGCTGAAAACCTTTTTGAATTCAATTCCTCCCAGTTTCAGTGGTGTTCATAAAATAATATGGGAGCTATGGAACTCTTAAACAATAGTTAACAGTTATTACCTGTGTTTCTTAGAAAACTTGCTGAGGTAGGTCAAAGGCATGTACACAGAAGGAAGCAATAAGGATTAAAAAACTTGAAATACAATGAAAAGACTATGGATAAGATGTTCTCTGCTTAGCCTTAGTAAGAACAGATAAATAAAGTGGCATAGTATAAAAGCATTTGGTCGCAATGGAGAGAAGGGCTACTTTTGCTATGTAAAAACTTAAGGTACAAAGTATATAAGAAATGTCTTCCTAAGGAATTTCTTAAAGGCATATGCTATTGAGACTAACAGAGAAACAAAATATTCTAAATATCTTCTTCATCTGTACCTCAGGGGGGAAAAAAATCAAAACTAATATTCAACATTTAGATGGATTAAATCCATACATCACGTTTCCTTGTGAGCTTAATCTTTTAATCAGCTTCTTGTCTGAAGGATTATAAAATTTTTAGTGTTATTTTAGAAAGGTTTTTCCAATTAATGTGCTTAATCAGAAAGACAAATATGAGGAAAACTACAACCCCACAAAGCATTGAACACAATGTGTTTGTGTTACACTGCTTGCCTCTGAGAATAGTACCCCATTATAGAAACTCTCATGCCAATTTAAATTGGGATAAAATTTTCATTTGAAGGGAAAGAAGTCATTTACTAATTTTGGAAAGAAAATATTTCAGAAAAAAATCATAACATTCAAGTCTTCACTTCATACATTTATTTATTTGAGGAAAAACATTTCTGAAAGAATAGACTTTGGATTGAAAAGAAATAGAATTTTAATGAAAATAAAAAACATGAAGTAAACAGTTAACTACTGGTTCAGTAGCTAAAATGAATGATGAAGATGCAGTGGTTTATAACATATGGACTCTGAAGGCAGGCTGCCTTGGTTTTGATGCTAGTTTTGCCAACTCTGAGGTATATAACTTTAGGCAAGTTACTAAACCTCTCTGCTTCACTGTGCCATCTGTTAAATAGAAAACAACAGCATCGATTTCATATGGCGGTACCAAGGCACTCAGCTGAGTGGTTAGCATAAGCAAATCTTATATGCATGTAAGAAGAGGCTGTTGTTATTGCTGTTTTTATTTTCTAAGAATTGTGTTTCAGGTGAGAAACCAAGACACATGCTAGAAGATCACTGGGAAATGGGACAATGAACATAATAAGAAAGGAAATCAAATAAATACTCGCCTATGTGGTAGGTGAATGAAAAAAATCCTTGGCAAATTCAGTTCATTAGTGAATCAGACATATAAAAACATGCATGCATAAATCAGCCCATCTTTGAGATATTAAGAGAAAAAATATATTTATAATATAGAATCAGTTTAAGAAGTCAAAATAAATTTTCCTGAAGAAAGGAAGATTTGGGAAAAAGATGAAAGCAGCTAAATGAGTAAAAATGTGTATGTTTTATAATACATAGATGGATATAAAGGTTTGATAAAGACTATAGACTTTGATAAAGTATTTGCATTTTATGGTACAAGAATAGTTACTGCTAGTTTATTTTTTACTATCCATTGTCGTTATCTTCCTAAAAATGGAAGATTCAGACAAGTTATTTTCAGAGCCCCACTCAAAATCATTCACAAGGACATTTCTCTTCCTTCCTACACAAAACATTTGATACACAAATGTTACCAAACCAGGCATACAGAGGAAGTAAGGAGAAAGGGGACAGAAAGAGAAATGAGAGAGAAATGGAAGTGACTTGACAAAAGGATTAAATCCATAAATAATACAATAGAAATATTCTCCTCAGTCCTTGAAAAGATTGCAAGTGAATCCAGAATAGCAGAGACTGAAAATAGCTTTAAGTTATCAAGACACTGGGTAAGACAAACACTTATATTATCCATCAAAGGCAACAGAAAAAAATCATTCAATGAGCAAATGAAATTTTGCTCAAAATGAAAGCTTCTCAAGATAATTAACATGGAATGAAAATCGACTGTCTAAACAAGAGTGGTGGCCTTTACCTGTTCTCAAAAGTTAAATAATAGAGAGTTTAAATAAGCATTTGGTTTGAGATTTCATTTCAATTTTAGCATGACCTTTGTTAGAGATGTTTAAAATAGCATCACATAGAAAATGGGTGTACCGTGTTGAACTTTAAAAGGGGAGGAAGGCGTAGGAAATGTTTATACTCACAGCTAGAAATGTAATGCTGTGGAACTTTCTGGTTTGAATAGCCAAGTACGATTGGTATCTTGTAAAGGATTAAATTCTAGTTTTTTTGTTTGTTTGTTTGTTTCATTCATTTTTTAAATTCACCTGCATCTATTCATTATGGCTAATTAAATGGCTTAGGAAGTCATAACTAACTGCTAACCATTTCTAGAAATTTTTGAAGAATTTCAAGTGAATCTTCTGTTCTCAATTTAACAGAAATATATTTTCTATTTGTTTTAAAAACAACTTTGGAAAAAACATAGATGGAATGGGATATAAGTAAGTATAACAGGAATTTTCCGGATAAGTTTGATCAAATTATAGCATGATTAAATTAAAAAAAAAAAAAAAAAAAAAAAAAAAAAAAAGTTTTAGAGGTAAGTTAGGTAGAAATAAACAAAACAAAACCCTCATTAACCTATAAACTCCCAAGTATAAAATCATTTGACATCACTCTCTCTTTATATGCATATATTTCTACTTATCTACATTTAAAGTAAGTATTTTCATATGTGTACATGTTTTTGCAAAATCTTTTTTGTTGATGAAAATTATTTTGGAATTTGCTTTAAAAACTTGCATGAAAAACTTTCCCCTATATCTCTGTAGTTTTCTTTATCTTGTTTTCAACTGGCATAGTTAAATCTTCAGAAAGAGCATCATATTTTAAGAAATTTCCTGACTATAACAGTAGGCAACATTTCATAAGTAAAATATTTCATTGACTAATACCGTTATATTTTAACTTAGGTTATATAAAATATCTTTAAGGACAGACTGTGGAATTTGTTGTATAAAAAGTAATGCAGATCCTGTCACTGGGCTACCCTTACATTGGAATCCTTTTTATGTGTAGTTATCAACAGCAGTTTGATATTTAAAAAAGCAGCCTGTAATATGAGCATTCTCATAAAGTGGTGAAGTCTAAAATTGGACAATCAGTGTAAGAGAGCTAGTTTCCTTCCTCAGAATAATTGAGAGATGAGATAATTCTAAAACTTGCCTCCAAGTTAGACTATTTATACCTTGTCTCTTTTCTCCAAAATATTTGTTTAATTAAAAATTTATGATGAAATTAGAAAAATAAGAATAAAAATAGAAACCAAATTGAGAAAAAGCAATGCTAATCATTAAGTTCACAATAGAGGTTGCTTGATCCAAAAAGAAAAGAGAAAAAAGATAACTTAGACTTAATCTAAATTAAACCTCTGCTCATCAAAAGACAGTTAATGGTGGTGCCCGTAGCTTAGTGGCTAGGGCACCAGCCATATACACCAAAAAAGATACAATTAAGAAAACAAACTAACAAGCTACACACTAGGAGGAAATATTCATAAAACACAAACGTGAGAAAGGGATTGTATAAAGAATATACAAAGAATTCGCATCATCAATAGAAAGAAAAATAATATCCCAATAAAAAGTTGGCCAAAAATTTGATCAGATATTTCAACAAAGAAGATACACAGGGAGGCAACAATACCAGGCTGGAGCAAGTGGAATGTTCATTCATTCATTGCTGATGGGAATGCAAAATGGCAATAGCCAATTTGGAAAACAGTTTGGCAGTTTAGTACAAAGTTAAGCACACACATATCTCATGACTCAGCAATCCCACTGCTAGATATTTACCCAAGTAAAATGAAACCCTGTGTTTACACAAAAACTTATGTTTAAATCTTTGTAGCAATTTTATTGTTAACAGTCAAAACTTGGAAATAGCTAAATGTCTTTAGACTGATCTCTAGTTGAGCAAACTGTGGTATATCCATAAAATGGAATACTAATTAGCAATAAAGAGTAAACTATTGGCTCGGCGCCTGTGTCTCAAGCGGCTAAGGTGCCAGCCACATACACCTGAGCTGGCAGGTTCAAATCCAACCTGGGCCCGCCAAACAACAATGAAGGCTGCAACCATAAAATAGCTGGGCGTTGTGGTGGACGCTTATGGTCCCAGCTACTTGGAAGGCAGAGACAGGAGACTCGCTTGAGCCCAGGAGTTGGAGGTTGCTGTCAAGTATGATGCCACGGCACTCTACCTAGGGTGACAGCTTGAGTCAAAAAAAAAAAAAAATGAACCATGATATGCAAAATAACATGCATGAATCTCAAATTGTGAACAAAGTGAACTAAGTGAACAAGGCTAGACTCAAAGGCTACACAGTGAATGGATCCATTTATATGACATTCTGGAAGAGGTAAACTATAAGTTCAGGAAAAAAAAATCAATTTTTCCAGGACTTAACAATCAGAGTCTTTCAACACTGGTTGTAGTAGTTGGAAATCTGTGCATTTTTTTTTTTAAACTGATTACACTGTTCAGAGGGCTAAGCTAGTCTTCATAGAGACTTTAGTCTCAGGTATCCAGAAATCATTCTTGCTTTTAGAGTCCTTACATGGCCCTGGTGAAGGTGGAGAAAGTGAAGCATTCTTTGGACACAAAATTTAAAACTCATTAGTCAAGATAAATATTATTTTAATGCAACTTATTTTTTTTTTAAATAAAAATAATGCAACAATTCCAAATTTGCATTTCCAGTTGGGCTACTTCCCTGAACTCCAGAATCATACACATCTATCTTCAGGGATACCTCCTGGAAATACAGAGCATGTCTCAAAAATCTAGTTTGTCCAACTCAAAGTCCTGATTTTTGTCTACCTCGTAACATTGTGTCCCCTCAGCCTTCCCTGTCTTAGTAAATGTCCTTTCAAATTCCACAGTTGTTCAGGTCCAAACACCATAGCAGTTCTTGAATTTACCTTTTTCTCACACCTCAGGCCTTTATTTTGCTTTTTTCTAACATTCAGAATTTTAATACACTCTATTTTTTCTACCTTTAAAATATGACCAGAATCCAACCACCTCCCACCACAGCTGCCACTAGGTCTCCTGTCTATTATCAAAAAGGGAAGCATGTTCTGCTCTGGATAAGAATATCAAAGGATGTTAAATTGGGACTTTTCTGTATTTGTTTTGTAAACTGTCTCAAAAGCCAACAGGAATATAACAGATGTCAAGTACCCTGAAATAAAACTTTTTATTTTCTCTCCTTCTACATTGCACTTTATAGGGGAAGTGGTAGTACTGGAGCATTTTTAGAACAACAAGCAAGCTTATACTATTGGTGTTTGTCAGGTGTCATGATGGTAGGGTGGGGTTGGGGAGTATACTGTATAATTCTAGAACTAATAATAAGGAAGCTCGTGCTCAGGGGTGGGGAAGCTTTTCATGTGGGAAGGAGTATTAATTTAGCTATAATAAAACAAGGCATTCAAGAAATTTCAATTAGATATACTTAAAAATACACATTATTTTTAAAACTCTAACTAGTAAATACCTAGTTTCTTTTTTTTTTTTTTTTTATTAAATCATATCTGTGTACAATAATTCAGTCATGGGGTACAGTGTACGGGCTTCAGATACAATCAGAGATATTTTCATCAACCTGATTGTGATAACATTCCAGAGACTTTCTCATTACTTTGT
>CAUYRH010168272.1:0-10760 GCA_963574655.1 Perodicticus potto | reverse complement strand
GAATGTTTGCCAACTATCCATTATATATAAGTCTGAACTTTGGTAATACAGGCTATGAAAATTAAGCCTTCTATTAAAGACTTCCTATTGAGGTGAACTCTAATACTAAAGCATAGTTACATACAATATTTAGTAGAGACATATATAAGATTAAATTAAGAGATAATGTTAAGAAAATAGACTTTTTTGGTTCTACATAATGCTTCATGATTCATTTAGGGACCTAGAAATATTGTGTGAAAGTGTATAAATATCACCCAAAAGGCTTTCTGCCCTATATTTTTAAAATACAGAATAGTTATATTTGAAGTAGCCCTGGCCCTAGTTCTATAGGGCTTGGCTATTTAATATTTTTATGGAAGAAATGTTTAGTTCTGTAAAAGGTAAATGCTTGTATATATTTTTGCAGCCTGGGATCTCCCTACTCCATTTCTTCTTCCTTTAATTTAAGTGGCCACATGTATATGTTTTCCCTATTGTGTTAGAAAAATGGGGGCTGGTTATCCTAAGAATCAGAGGTTATAGAAAAATACTGCAGATGGACAGCAGACGTAAATATCTACGAGATGTTATCTTAAACTTTGGTCCAAATTGAATATTTGGAAATAGATTTATTAAATGTTTAATTAAAGCTTTTTTAAACTAAATTGCTTTTAGAATCCTTTTTCCTTGTAAGCATTGTAAATGCTAATAAATCCTGTTAATTTTTTTTTTTTTTTACTGCATGTTATGTTGAAATAAAAAGAAAATGAGCAATTGACTTCTTATTCTGCTCTTTTGGGGGTAGGGGTTGGGGAAAGCAGCATTCCACAGCTTGGTCAGGAGAAAAGGCCCTCAGTTGTTTCATCAAAAAGTTCCTAAAAATGCATTCTCACTCTTTTATCATTCATTGTATGTCAGCTAAAGAATCTCATTTCAGGCTCAGCGCCCTTTAGCACAGCGGTTACAGCGCCAGCCACATACACTGAGGCTGGCAGGTTTGAACCCAGCCTAGGCCAGCTAAGCACCAATGACAACTGCAACAACAACAACAACAAAAATAGCTGGGTGTTGTGGTGGCATGGCACTCTACTGAGGGCAACATAGTAAAACTCTGTCTCAAAAAAAAAAATTTTTTTTCATTTCAGAAGACTTACAATAACTCTATTTTAAAAATTCAGGCTGTACTCAAGAGGCTGAGGCAGGGAGATCTCTTGAGTCCGGGAGTTCAAGTCTAGTTTGGGCAACACAGCAAGATCCTGTCTCTTGCGGAAAAAAAAAAAATTGGGGTATGATTTTTCACCAAGAGATTTTTTTTTATCAAGAGATTGACATACCAATGTTAGTCCATCAGAAATTGTAACAAAAGATGCTTAACTACCCACAGAGTTCTCATCGTATATGAAGTATTTCAGTCAACCCTACCCTGCCACTTTTTACTTACATGGTTAAAAATCTGAACTGTTAACCAAAGGTGACTCGTGGAATTAAACTTACCCTCTATTTTTATATCCCTCCTTGTTTGGGATACATCTCCATCCTTCTAAACTCATTTAGAGTTAACTCCTTCTATTTAGTATTGTTATCTCCAGCCCCCTCATTTTATAGCTTTTCTTTTAGGGTTATTTATAAAATTGCATATGCTTTCATTAACTAAAAACAGGGAATGGCAGCACTGCATTGTAGATTACTATATTGGAGTACCTTTGTTTTCTTGGACCAAGTAACTACAAATATCTTAGGGAATCAAATGCTTTTATAAAGTTCCTTCTAGGGTTATCTCACTTTTGTATTTCCTTAAACGATATAAAACTGTTTATAATTAAACATTTTTGGTCCCTCATTTGCATATTTTTCTGCTAGTCTTTGGTTAGAAGGTGGTGTCTCTGCACAAACCTCCACAGGAAAAAGGAGTCATATAGACTTCTGCCTCTCCGCTTTTATAAGTGGCAAGGTACAGCCTGTCCTGTGGCATGGATAGAAATAAACCAGAATGATCTCTACTCAGATTAGATTAAATTCAGTGCCTATATTGAAGATGAAGACATCTATAAGGGCCATTGGCAATAGGGCCTTCATCTGAATTGCTTTTCTGAGACAATTAAAAGTATTCTAAGACAGTACCTCAGCCATCACTGTGAGTAGAGAACCACCCTAGCTACCTAGACTGTTGTCTACAAGCTGGTCTGCTCACCTTCTTAAAAGTTTCAGTCCTTTTTCTTAGTAGGAAACCCAGATGATCATGCTCTCATTTAAAACAGAACCAATGGAGAAAGGCTAAGGGAAATAGAATTTAATATGCTGATCTAACAGTGACTGGAGAACAGAAACTGCGGGCCTCTCCCAGGTCATGAGTTGTATGTGTAGACCCTGTCCTATTTAATCCCACATAAGCAGCAGCTAGAAAACTCTACCTTAATTGTGGCAAAGAAAAAGGGTAAAGATACACCACCACTGCCCCAAGCATGAAGAAATCTTTTGGAAATAAGTAAGTCATCTTTTTCTTTACTTTTCTTTTCTTTTTTTTTTTTTTTTTGAGACAAGAGTCTCATTCTATTGCCCCAGTTAGAGTGCCATGGTGTCAGGTTAGCTCACAGCAACCTCAGACTCCTGGGTTCAAGTGATCCTCCTGCCTCAGACTCCCAAGTAGCTGGGATTACAGGCACCTGCCACAATGGCTGGCTACTTTTTCTATTTTTAGTAGAGATGGGATCTGGCTTTTGCTCAGGTTGGTCTTGAATTCCTGGTGCACTCAAGGGATCCTCCCACCTTGGCCTCCCAGATTGCTAGGATTGCAGGCATCAGCTACTGTGCCTAGCTAAGTAGCTGATGCCTTCTTACTGACCATTGGTTCTCCACCCCAAAACTTACAAAGCATCAAACGTGGGCTCAGCTGTGGCTGACTGGCTGCTATTGTCTAGACTTTTAAGAATGCCTCACATTGTGTAAACTCCATAGCAGAAGCTGCTGTCACTCCCAGGCCATACTCAGTTGTCAGTGCCAAGGTGTTTTGTAGTTCTCTTTTGTAATCAGGACATTTGCGGGGTGGAGCCAGGGGAATCTTCTGGTTGGCAAGGAGAGAAGGACACCCACAAAGATGATGTTGGTCCCTTAGGAACAGAGTCCTATTGAGCAAAGAGTAGCTATGGACAATAAGATTTCCTCAAAGCACCCCACAGGGAAGGACCTTGAGAATTTGCAGTCATACTTGCAGATGACTAAAAATAGCCATACTGTTATTTTTCCTAATTCCTAATTCAGATCTGTTCTTTTATTCATCTTCCCTATTATGGCAACCAATACCATACCCATATTCACTTAGTAACAAAACAACCGTCAGCATTTACCACTATGTGCCAGAGATGGATAGGTATTCTACGTGCACTGTCATTAAGTCTTCTAGCCACTGAGAGGAATGATTATCTCCATTTTACAGTTAAGGAAAGCAGAGGCTCTAAGTGATTGACTAATGTGCTGCTATTAAGTGGCAAGAGTACTTGGAATTTAGACTGTTTGACTCCCAAACCTGTTTGCTTAAACAATTTGCTGTACTGCTACTCACAAACTACAACCCTAGAAGTCTTTCATAACTAATTTACTATGTTACCAAAACTAATGAATTAACATTGGTTAAAAGAAAAAATTCTTTTTTTTTGAGACAGAGCCTCAAGCTGTCACCCTGGATAGAGCGCTATGGCATCACAGCTCACAGCAACCTCTAATTCCTGGGCTCAAGTCTCTTGTCTCCGCCTCCCAAGTAGCTGGGACTACAGGCGCCCGCCACAACGCCTGGCCATTTTTTGGTTGCAGCTGTCGTTGTTTGGCGGCCCAGGCTGGATTCGAACCCGACAGCTCAGGTGTACGTGGCTGGCGCCTTAGCCCGTTGAGCCTCAGGCGCTGAGCCAAAAAGAAAAAATTTCTAAACTGCAGCAATTACTCCGATTTTTCCACCCGTTTTTCCACCAATGGTTTTCTTTTCCCTTAGTTTCTCCAATATATGACAGTTTATCATTTATTCCTTGTCTTTCATGACCTTGAGATTTTTGAAGGGTACTGTACTTTGTAGAATATCCTCAAATTGGCTCGGCGCCTGTAGCTCAAGCGGCTAGGGCACCAGCCACGCACACCAGAGCTGAAGGGCTCGCCAAACAACGATTACAACTACAACCAAAAAAAAAATAGCCGGGCGTTGTGGACGCCTGTAGTCCCAGCTACTTGGGAGGCTGAGGCAGGAGAGTCGCTTAAGCCCAAGAGTTGGAGGTTGCTGTGAGCTGTGACGCCACAGCACTCTACCGCTGGCGACAGCTTGAGACTGTGTCAAAAAAAAAAATCCTCAAATTGGCTTTAGTTTTCTCTGGTGAAGACTAAGTTTTTGTGAAAAATACCACGGAGATGATGTACCTTTGGCACATCTTACTACGAGGCATACGACGTCAACATATCCCCTTCCTAGTAATATGAACCTTGATCTGGTTAAGGTAGTATCTGCTAGGTCCTTAGCTGTAAAGTCATTATCCAATCTTAGCAGGTAGCACCCTGGAAAGAGCACCAAATCTTTCCCCCACTGAAAAGCAGCTACCATGGAATGAAAATTTGGAGTCGGAGCATCACCATTGAATTCAGCAAGTTTCAGTGACTCGAAGAGATGGCATTTGTAAAAGCATCTGGGATACTGATACTGGAGGTAACGCATTTGCAAGAGTTCAACACGGTTACGTGGCACGAAGGTCACCAAATGGCCGCATATATTTGGCAGAACTTACTGCTAGAGGATCCACAACTGTTTGCAGCCTTTGAGAAGGGGACAATGTAGGGCACGGGTGGGAAGTGAACCTGCTGTAAAGGGGAGAGAACGATAAGAGCACGGAGACGTGCTCAGGTGGGGCTAAGCGCGGATTCCGACGTCCCTAGGCGCCCAGGCCGGCCCCGACCCATTCATCTCAGAACTTGCATGGAATGTTCTTGAGGGGGGTCGCTTTGGACATTCCAGAGGTACCTAAATACAGCCCCAACAAACGTCCCTAGGTCTTCAGCGAATGTCGCCTCTGGGCGTCTTTCTGCCTCAATCCAGGCGCAACTCGGGTCTCACAACAGCCCCTTCGCTGTCATACCCTGCCTCCACCCAGGTGTCCAGAGCCAGCTCAGACCCGATTAAGAGTTGAATGCCTCTTGCGATACCGAAAACCAGCACCTTTTCGGCATTTACGGACTTGGGAACTTTCCACGCCGAAAAGCGTTCTTTTGCTTGGCTTCGGGACTGCTGATTTAAGAGCAGGTCGTTCGCCCGCCCAGGCCTCACGCCCCACGCCGGCTCCTGATAGGCTGCTGGAACTGTCCGTTTTGACAGGAACCGCGCAGGCGCAGAAAATCAGGGACGGCACTGCGCGTAGGCGACGGCGGCGCTCCGGCATCGGCCAAAAATGGTGAGTGTCGTCTCAGGGTTTGTGGCTAGCGGCCGCCCACCACCTGCCCCAGGTCTGATATCCTCTGTAGATGGAGGGGTCTCAGAGCGCCGGACGAGGAATCCCTGGGGCCGGGCGTAGCCGGAAGACCGGGCCCGGCCGTCTGAAAGGCCTCCAGACCCGGACCGAGGCGGGGCCGCCGGATCCCGCTGCCTCTCGACCGGAAGCGGCAGCCCAGGCGTCGGCGTGGAGCCGGAGGGGGTACCGTCTACGGCCCCTGCAGCTAGTGGCTTGGGCCTTGTTCCGCGAGGCTAACTTGGAGAACGTTTCCTGGAAGCTCAGTTTGTTGCAAGCTCTGCTAAATGCTTTATAAATATATCTTGTCTTTATTCCTCCTCACGGTTTAGTGAGGTAGACGCAGCCGTTAACCCCATTTTGAAACTGGGTGAAAGGGTGAAACTGGGTGCTTTGCCCCAGGAGATGGTGGAGGTGAAGTTGAATCCTAGAAGCGTGGCTGCAGCTACTCTTGTCAGTACGGCTCTTTGGAGCCGCTTGGACTGGGCGCGTGAGCCAGGAACGAGTGGGGTTTGCTCTTGGGAATCCCAAAGCCGCCTTCCTTACTGGCTGCATCTGTGGGCGCTCTGCACCTTCCCAGGGTTTTGTGTTTTCTTGTGTTGATCTTTTGTTAAGATCAACTTTGTACAAAGTTTGAAAAGACTTTTTAAATGTTAAATTATGTGAGTGCATTACCTTCTCAAAAATCTTACTTAGAAATCTAAGGCATATAAGAAAAACTGTAAAGCAAAAAGAAATAGCGCCATCACCTAGAGGCAATACCACTTACGGTTTTTTCTTTACGGTGTGTAGTTTAGCTCGTATTGAAACTGCGTTCATTTGTGGATTCTTCTTTCTTCATTATTATACCATGAAAAAACTGCATATCATTAAAAATATGAAATAATGCTTCAAATCTTAAAATTTAAATTGTAAGAAACAGTGTTTGATTTTATTTTTTTGAGCCAGCGTCTTGCTTTGTCACGCTGGCTAGACTGCAGTGGCATGATCATATTTCACTGCAGTCTCAAACTATTGGATTCAAGGAGTCCTCCTGGCTCAGCCTCCAGAGTTCCTAAGACTGCAGGCATGCACAACCACACTTCGCAAAATCTTTAAATTTTCTATAGGGACAAGGGCATGCTGTGTTGCCCAGCTGATCTTGAATTCATGGGCCTACAGGTCCCAGCTGCCTAGGCCTCCCAAAGTGTTGGAATTATAGGCGTGAGCCACTAAGCTGGCCACCAATGTTAAATTTTTGGTATATAATAGTTGTACATATTTGTAGGGTACATTTACTATTTTGACACTTTTGGACACGTCTTTGTATCAAGAACACTTAAGAACTTCTAGCTACTTTGAAATATAACTTACTGTTAAAGATCGTCATCCTGTGCTATCAAACTACAATTTATTTCTTTTATCTCAGCTATATTTTTTACCGATTAACCAACCTCTTAAGCTATCACTCATTCCTAGCCTCTGGTAACCATAGTTACACTCTCTACTTTTAAGAGATCAACTTTTTATGAGGCCATCTAAGAGTGAAAGCATGTAATATTTTGCCTTTGTGTTCCTGGCTTATTTCACTTAACATAATGATGTCCAGTTCCTTTCTGTTGCTGCAGATGACAGCATTTCATTCTTTTTTTATAGTTGAACAGTAATCTTCTATTGTGTGTATATATATATGTCACATTTTCTTCATCTGTTGCTGGACATGTAAGTTGATTCCATATCTTGGCTATTGTGAATAGTGCTGTTAAAAACATAGGGTGCAGGTATCCCTTTGATACACTAATTTGTTTATGTGGGATAAATACCCAGTATTAGAATTGCTGTAATATAGTAGTTCTGTAATTGTTGGGAGGGTGGTAATTTATTTTTTCTTTCTTTCTTTTCTTTTTTTTTTTTTTTTTTTTTGAGACAGTCTCACTCAGTCGGTCTCCCTGGGTAGAGTGCCATGGTGTCATAGCTCACAGCCTCAAACTCTTGGGCTCAAGTGATTCTCTTGCCTCAGCCTCCCAAGTAGCTGGGACTAGAGATACCTGCCACAATTCCCAGATAATTTTTTCTATTTTTAGTAGAGAAAGGGTCTCACTCTTGCTTAGGCTGGTTGCAAACTCCTGAACTTGAGCAATCTACCTGCCTCAGCCTCCCACACCCAGTCTGGTTTTGTTTTGTTTTGTTTTGTTTTTTAGAGACAGAGTCTCACTTTGTTGCCCTTGGTAGAGTGTGGTGTCACAGCTCTCAGCAACCTCCAGCTCTTGGACTTAGGTGATTCTCTTGCCTCAGCCTCCAGTAGCTAGGACCACAGGTGCCTGCCACAAAGGCCGGCTATATTTTTATTGCAATTTGCCCGGGGTTGGGTTTGAACCCGCCACCACTGGTATATGGGGCCAGCGCCCCACTCCTTGAGCCACAGGCGCCACCCCTAGTTTTAGTTTTTTGATAAACCTCCATACTGTTTTCCATAATGGCTGTAGTAATTTACATTACCACCAACAGTATTTGAGAATTCTCTTTTTTTGGCACCCTTACCAGCATTTGTTATTTTTTGTCTTTTTGTTAATAGCCATTCTAACTGGAATGAGGTGATATATCATTGTGGTTTTGATTTGCATTTCTCTGATGATTAATGGTGTTAAGTAATTTTTCATATACCTGTTAGCATCTGTATGTCTTCTTTTGAAAAATGCCTTCTTTTGAGATTCTTTGCCCACTTTTTAGCGGGATTATTTGGTTTTTTGTTGTTGAGTTATTTCCTTGTACATTCCAGATGAGTCCCTTGTCAGATAAATACAAATTTTTTTTTTCCCATTACAAGTTGCCTTTTCACTGTTTTTCCTTTATTGTCCATAAGCTTTTTAGTTTAGTTTAATATAATCCCATTTGTTTATTTTTATTTTTGTTGCCTATGCTTTCAAAGTCTTAGCCATAAATCTTTACCTAGACCAATGTCCTAAAGCATTTCTCAAGTGTTTTTTTCTAGTAGTTTTATGGTTTGGGGTCTTACACATAAGTATTTAGTCCATTTTGAGTTGATTTTTGTATGTGGCAAGAGGTAGGGGTCTAGTAACATTCTCCTGCTAATGGATATCCATCCAGTTTTCCCAGCATCATTATTGAAGAGAGTGTCATTTTCCCAATGTGTGTTCTTAGCACCTTTGTCAATTAGCTATAGCTGGGGGTAGTGGCTCACTCTTTTGGTCCCAGTGACTTGGGAGTCTGAGGTGGGAGGATCAGTTGAGCCCAGGAGTTCAGAGACCAGCCTAGGCAACATAACAAGACCCATTATGTTAAAAGGAAAAAAAGAAGAAAAAATCAGCTTTGCCTATAAATGTGTGAATTTATTTCTGTGTTCTCTATCCTGTTCCACTGGTCTGTATGTCTGTTTTTACATGACTACCATGCTGTTTTGGTTACTGTAGCTTTATAGTACATAACATAGAAAATGCAGGCTGGGTGAGGTGGCTCATTCCTATAATCCAAGCACTGTGGAGGCCGAGGCAGGTAGACTGCTTGAACTCAGAAGTTTGAAACCAACCTGAGCAAGAGTAAGACCCCGTCTTTACTAAAAACAGAAAAACTAGCCAGGAATCATGGCGGGTGTCTATAGTCCCAGTTACTCAGGAGACTAAGGCAAGGGATCCCTTAAGCCCAGGAATTTGAGTTTGCTGTAAGTTGTGATACCATGGTATTCTAGTCTGGGCAACAAAGTGAGACTCTGTCTCAAAAAAAAGAAAACTGCAAGTGGTCCCTATGTTGCTACCCCATAGTAACTACTGGTGGCAATTGAGTATGTTTCCTTCCAGAGTTGTTTGATTCATAAGCACATTTATATGTAAGCGGCTTATCATATGAAACTGGAAAATACATATTTATAATATATATTTCATTCTGCAATATGCTCTATTCATTTAAAAAAACATACATTTTTCTGTGTCATTATACATAATTCTACTTCTTTTTAAGGACCATGGAGTATCCTGTTCCCCTATACATATTTAGGTGGTTTATAGATTTTTACTCCAGACAATGCTGCAGTAACTGTATTGGGGGCCAGGGTGAGGCGGAGGGATTGTGGGTTTTTATTATTATTGTTGCTGCCCTGGGTGGAATGCCTTGGCTTCAGCCTAGCTCACAACAACCTCAAACTCTTGGGCTCAAGCAATCCTCCTGCCTCACCCTCCTGAATAGCTGGTACTACAGTTACCCACCACACCTGGCTAATTTCTTTTTTTTTTTTTTTTTTTTCAGCAGGCCCGGGCAGGCCAGGCCAGGCTTGAATCCACCAGCCCCAGACCATGTGGACAGCTCAGTAGCCCACTGAGCTACGGGTGCCCAGCCATGGCTAATTTTTTTTATTAGAGATCAGGTGTCTTGTGCAGGCTGGTCTTAAACTCCTAAGCTCAAAGGATCCTCCAGCCTTAGCCTCCCAGAGAGCCACCATACCCAGCCTGCAGTAACTGTTCTTATCTTTTTTATACTTACACTAGTGGTTATATAGGACAGATTCTTAGAAATGGCACTTCTGGCATGCATGTTTTACATTTTTCTGTCAACTGCTCTTTAGAACAATGGTATAAAAATCATCCGTAATTCTCATCCACTTTTACTCTTCCACACAACTATTTTCATCTTTGTATGTTCCCCTTCCTCTTGGTTCACATATGCATATTTTTCAAGATGCGTATGCTAGGGGGTTGTTTTTTCTTTCTTGTTTGTTTTAATGTCCAAAAACATTTAACCTTATTGCTACATCTTTTGTGATGAACTATTGAGTGACTACGTAATAGTGAAATAGTTATACTATAATTTTGTGAACATTTGGGTTGCTTCCAGTTCTTAATTAATAAAGTAATGCTGTAATGATGCTTCTCTGCATGTATATGTAGTTCATTTTGGGTTTTAACTTAATTCTTCAAATTTCTGGAGTAAAGGGACCAGTACTTTGTTGGTCTCTGCCATATATTGTCCTTAGCTTTCCCAAAAGGTTGTTGTTTCATCCTTGTACTATTTACCATAACAATGCCAACATTTAAAAAGAAAACTCGGCATAATTTTTCATTTCTTTCTTTTTTTTTTTTGCAGTTTTAGGCCGGGGTTGGGTTTGAACCCGCCACCTCCAGCATATGGGGTTGGCGCCCTACTCCTTTGAGCCACAGGTGCCGCCCTCTTTTTTTTTTTTTTTTTGAGACAGTCTCACTTGGTCACCCTCAGTAGAGTGCTGTGACATCATTGCTCACAGCAACCTCAAACTCTTAAAATTCAAGCGATTCTCTTGCCTCAGCCTCCCAAGTAGCTGGGACTTCAGGTGCCTGC
>CAUYRH010168269.1:0-17537 GCA_963574655.1 Perodicticus potto | reverse complement strand
AAGATCTTGTCAATTAGTCTTTTTTTAAATTGTTTTTATTATTAAATCATAGCTGTGTACATTAGTGCAATCAAGGGCTACGATGTGCTGGTTTCATATACAATCTGAACTATTTTCATCAAACTGTTTAACATAGCCTTCCTGGCATTTTCTTAGTTATTGTGTTAAGACATTTATATTCTGGATTTAGTAAGTTTCACCTGTACCCTTCTAAGATGCACCGTAGGTGTGGCCCCACCAATTACCCTCCCTCCTTGATAAAGGCTGTCAAGTTCATATAAATTAAGACCTTTATAATTTTTCTTGCATCACAGGCAAATTTCATCTCTTAGAATTGTAAATTAAACAAGGAAAATTTTACAAGTGATAGTCTATGGAATGTTAAGAGGAAAGGTCCAATATGAGGTCCAATAATCCTTTTTATCCTGAAAAATAAATGCTTATAGAAAAAGGATACGAAATTGAAAAAATATCTTCGTTCAAATTTTGCAAATAAGTTGAAATAGACTATCACTTATAAAATTTTCCTTGTTTAATTTACAATTCTAAGAGATGAACTAATCCTAAAGGATTATTTTATAACTTTAATATGTGTATTACTTATTAGTAAGCTATGATCCCTGGACTCACTCAAGTTCCTTAACAGAGCTTTTAAGGCCCTTTGTGACCTATCCCTGCATATTTCTCTAGCTCTATTTCTTATCAACACTCTACCTATTCCCACTGTGAGCCCCTCCATTTCCCAACACCTCTAATCTGTCTTTATGGTACAGATCTTTTGAGAGTGAATTTGGACTTCATTTCTAGATGGTGACTCTGAACTGGATGCCCCTTCTTTCAAGTTAGCTGTAGCTGCTCTGTTCTCTGCTTCTCCAGTCTCCCTGGGCTTTCCACTAGCACAGCACCTACTGTTCCCTTTCATGATTAACTGCTTATGTCTCTATCCACAAGACAGAATACAGGAATGAGGACTGATTCATCTATAGCAGATGTACAGTCTGCTATGGTATGGTCATGGAACATTGTGTCCTGGTTAATCAAGTAGAAAGATATTAGAGAATCACTTTGTTAACCACATGATTTAGGGCCCACAGTCGGCCCTAAATCAGTGCTTATTGAATGAATAAATAACTATATTTGATCATCATTTCTGATGAATGCATGAATAACTATGCAGTATTTAAACACTATTTCACTTAGTAAAATACAGTCATTTTAAACATGCACAGACTAGTTTTCTAAGTTGAAAATTTGAACAAAGATGTTTTTCCAATTTAGTATCCTTTTTCTATAAGCATCATTTATTTTTCAGTTTAAAAATATTTTTAGGTTTGGATTAATATGAATAATAGGAAAATATATGAATAAAACATTACAGATAAAATGAATGCAATCTCTGACTTTTCTTCAAGCATGATAAATTTACTGTTCAGAGAATTCAGCATTATTAGAAGAGGATTAAAATAGCAAAATATTTATTTTCTTATATGAATTACTCCTAGTATAAATGTTGATGTAATAACATGTTATATTATTGAGTATTTCATATGAAGTTTAATTTTTGATTGTGATAGTTTTTGTGTTTTTTAAAGAAATATTATTTTAGGGAAAATCATGATAATTTTTTTCACATGTCAAAACGTGTTGAGAGATAATAAGTGTATTCCAACATATCAATCAAATCTTGGATTGTTTGTTTCAGAAATGTTAAAAGGAAAGAGAAAAACTGTGTGACTAATTATTCCGAAACAGAGACAAACCAGACTGAATTTCACCAATTTTTGGAAAGGTAAATACTTAATATTCTAAGTGCACAGGTATTTTTTTAAGTGTTTGAATGATTACGCATAGCAGATAACACATAATATGTATGCTCCTATATGAGAAAACAGTTGTTAATATGATGATTCTAGAGTTTTGAGTCTGTAATATATATAAACTATGTGCGTCTATGATACCAGTACTAATTTGTACAGTGTTTCTCCTAAAATTTCAAGGTCTGGAAAATCCCCTAGCTTTCTGAACTACCAATTCTACAAATATAAATTAATCTCAGTTAACAGTATGTTTCACAATTTACAACACAGTTGTATTTTGGTTTATATTTGCTTAAATTGAGGGCAGGGTAGTTAAGTTTTATATTTTATCTACTATAAACCAATTTTATTTTATTTTATTTTAGAGGCAGAACCTTACTTTGTCACTGTTGGTAGAGTGCTGTGGCATCATAGCTTCCAGCAACCTCAAACTCAAACGATCTTCTTGCTTCAGCCTCCCAATTAGTGGGGACTACAGGCACCTGCCACAGTACCCAGCTATTTTTTTTTTTTCTTTAGAGACAGGGTCTCACTCTTGCTCAGATTGGTCTTGAACTCCTGAGCTGAGGCAATCCACCTGCCTTGGCCTCCCAGAGTGCTAGGATTACAGACATGAGCCACCACGCCTGGCCTATAAACCAATTTTAAAAATCACTATCTTAGTCCATTTTGTGTTGTTATAAAGGACTATTTAAGGCTGGATAATTTATAAAGAGAAACTTGGCTCACAATACTGATGGCTGAAAAGTTCAATATTGGACTTCTGTATCTGGCGCGGGCTTTAGACTGCTTGCACTCCTGGTAGTAGGCGAAGAAGAACGGGTGTCTGCAGAGATCACACGACAAGTAAGAGGAAGCAAGAGAGAGAGGAGGTTGTTGCCAGGTTCTTTTTGAAAAGAACCAGCTTCTACAGGAGCTAATGGAGAACCCACTAACTTGTAAGGGAGAGCATTAATTTATTCACAAGGAAGCTCCCATGACCCAAACACCTCCTATTAGGCCCACCTCCAGTATTGGGGATCAAATCTGAACACGAAGTTTTAAGGATACAAACATCCAAACCACGGTACTAACCTATAATTATATTTGTGAAATAGGTTACAAATTTTTCTTTTAATCAGTATTTTCCTAAAAATGAAGTAGTAGACAAGTGCTTAAAAGCAGGCCACCTAGTATGAAATTTTTGGTAAAATGCCTTGTCCAGTAGGAAGGGACAATCTTACTGAATTTAAGGAAAAGTACGCTATCTTTAATTATCTAATAATTCACTCTAAATAGTTTTGAGGTTCTCTTCTGTTGTTGGTTTTTCCACCTACAAAGCTAAGGAAATATCTGATAATAAAAGAAGTCCCATTTTAGAATAATAGATACAGAACACTTTTTGCTACCTTCCACTTCCTATAAAGTTGGTGGCTACATGGAGTATTGGAAAGACCATGGGATTGGGAAGCAAGGGAATCGATTTTTTCCCCCAGCTTTGCTATTAACTAGCTGGAAGGCTTTAGCACAGCCCTGCTCTTCTCTGAGCCTTGTTTTCCTCTTCCATTAAATGTCCAGCCACATAATATGAAAAACAGAGACATACATGTCTGGATACTTTCCAGACAGGCCTAGAACCAGGAAAGAGAACCCCGTGAGGAGCAGCTGTCAGGAAGGCCACCTGCAGAGGAAGGAAAATGAGACAGAAATACAAAGCAAGAACATGGCGAAAAGAAGAAATTGAGCCCCTATGCCTTCCTGGAGGCTTTGTTACTATTTTGAAATATCTGGAAGGATGTGGTGGAGCTCCCTGGGGTAGGGTGCCTTGGCAGTGATTAGTGCAAGGAAAACTCTACTATTGCAGAACTATTGCTGTCTGTGGAGCTGGAGACACGGGTCCTTCCATCTCCCCACTGCCCTTCACTCTCAGGGACCCCTGGGATGTATGAAGTACAGTTCTCAGGGAAGCAGCTCCACCTGATTTCTCCCCCTTTGTTCCAGTCTTGAGAAAGCAAAGTCAGAAATAAGACTGCTTTCCTGCACTCCCTACAAACCCAAGCAGGCCACATGGTTGCCCATCCTAACTCCCAGGGTGAGAAGTCAGAGGACTTTATTTCTTCATGTTACAAAAAAATTCAGGGCTCCTCTTTCAATATCTTGGCCTCAGTTTCCTCACTTTGTAAATCTAATATTTATCATTCTACAACAATGCCCTCTAAGGAGGCTGTATGATATAGTAAAAGACGCAGAGAGATTTGGGTTTGAATTTCACCTTTCCTATTTACTAGCTATAAGACCTCGAGCAAAAAACTTCAGGCTCAGTTTCCTTCTCAATAAAATGAGCTGTTTCGAAATAGCATATAAGGTGGCGCCTGTAGTTCAAGCAGCTAAGGCGCCAGCCACATACACCAGAGCTGGCAGATTCGAATCCAGCCTGGGCCTGCCAAACAATGACAACTACAACCCTAAAAAATAGCTGGGCATTGTGGTGGGTGCCTGTAGTCCCAGCTACTTGGGAGGCTGAGGCAAGAGAATCGCTTAAGGCCAGGAGTTTGAGGTTGCTGTGAGCTGTGACGCCACAGCACTCTACCTAGGGCAGTAGCTTAAGGCTTTGTCTCAAAAAAAAAAAAAAAAGAAAAAAAAATGAAGTAGCATATGAATCAAATTCAAGAGAAGACATGAAATGTTTGCAGTGGTTGTTCCCTTTTACTAATGCATTGCTGACTTTTTATGTACTAGGCATTTTAATGGGTATTCATACATTTACCTGTTAACTTCCATATAAGGTAAGGATTACTATATCCATCTTTTACTGTATGGGACAACGGAGGTTCAGAGAAGTTCAGGAACTTTTCCAGGGTACACAGCCATTATATGAGAGGGATAGAATTTGAATAGAAGTAATCTGACTCTGGAGCCCACATTCCACATCAGGTGTTTAAGAGCCAATACTTTTATTCTCTCCCCATTTACGTTCACTAGCATGTGAACTCATTAGAGGAATTAAATATAGAGGAAACTTCTGTACTTCTGTCCCCATTTACGTTGGCTTCCGTGTGAACTTGTTAGAGGAATTAAATATAGCGGAAACTGCTTTTTCTAATACTCTCTAACCCACCTGTACCAGCAAAATTTAGCATTAAATCTGGGCTTCCCCCAACCACCTATTTCTTCTATTTTCTCACCCACTGTCCTAGAACAGGATACTCCATGATCCTAACATTCTTCCCAGGAAAATGTGAGCGGGGACAGATATGACAATAGTAACTCTTCTTAGATCATACTATAAATGCTCAGCTCTGCAAGCATATCAATTTAGGGGGAAGTAGAAGGATTTGGGTTGAGGATTTTGGTATCACCCAAATAGAAACAGACAAATCTTGTGACTGACACTCACTTCTCTTACAGGTGAGAAATAGGGCCCAGTCCTTACGGGTCCATGAAACTCCAGACCCCTTGTGACGTGAGAAGCAGGGACTTAGTTCCCACTGGTTTATTTTCTTCTCAGACCCCTTCGGAGAAATGGAGGGTCTAATTATCTGCTTAATTGCTTTATTCCATTGAAGGAAATAAAATTTAGAAATATTCTTCCTATAGATGAGTCTTGCTGATGAGCATGAACCTCACATTCATTTGATATAAGTAGTACATTCTAACACAAAATATATTTGGCAAGAATCACTCACTTCCTTCTTCCACAGAGAGGATCATTGCACCTTTGGAAATGCTCCACCACTCTCCTTTAGCTCTGTTTCTCCTTCCCCACAATTATATCTCCTTGCCTCTATCCTAAACTAGCTGTCTAGCGTCTAGTCTCTCCTACCTCTGGCCCATTTTCCACCTTTCTGACAGTCAACTTTTTAAAGAGCAGATCCGATAACACTACTTGTCTGCTCTAACTCTTCCAGTACCTTCCTGCTGCTCATGGCACAGAAACCAGGTTTATCATTCCGGATCCTCAGTGCTTTCAGTCAGTTCCTGTTGTTTTCCAGCTTCATCTGTTCCCTCCTCCTGCCCATACACTCGGCTCTAGTCTAACCTTTTATAACTTCTATTTATCTTTTAAAGCCCAACTCAAATGTCACTCCTTAGAAGAGACCTTCTGGAGGAACTCCTTGTTTTTCCTCTGTGTTGTCACAGCCCCCTGGCAAGGTGTCCATGAGAGCACTCACTTCATATCACACTTCAGCTGCTGACCTGTCTCAGCCCTTGACTAGTTAGGGAGCTTCTCAGGAAGCAGAGAAAGTGGCATTCATCTCAACATCCACAGGACTTGCCCAGGGCTTGCTTGGGGTACTGGGCTGGGGGAGGGGAGAAATCAAAGTTTAATGTTTAGCCAGGCTACCGATTTCTGCTTCTAAGGAAGTTAAAGGACTATAGAAATCACTTCTGCTGAAGGGAAATGGGGAGCTTGGTGACAGATGCGACTTTGACAACACTGCAGAAAGATCAAAACGTCAACAGAAAAAGCTGAGAAAGATGTTTTACGTAGAAATACGAGCACAGGCACAGAAATAGGAAAGTGTGGAACATATTAAGGAAGGAACAGTCCGCAGCAATGTACCTACCTATTTATTGGTCATGCCTGCCGCTGTGCAAAACATTTTTAAAAATCAATCTTTACTCTTCACAACAATCCTGGAAGGTTGGAAATTTAGGCTTAGGGAGGTTAAATAATTTTTCAGAGTGATTCATCTTGGAGAAGACTCAAAAGGATCAGGTGGGCTCCAGAGTCCAGTCCTGGGCTTTCTCAGAGTCCTAAAGAGAGTTGTCATTAATGATCCAGTCCCTTGATTTCTTTTATTTTCTCTAGTTGCTACATGAAGCTTTCTGTATGCAAGGTCAATTTTTATTTCTCTTTTTACAGATGCACTGAAATTTTAAATTTACATTCTGCAGCTCGGAGATTGTTCAATGAAAAGGGGAAGGAAATATTTACCCTAAAACACCTGCAAAGAGATGAACTGGTAAAGACATTTGAAACTAGACGTATTAATTTATGAATATCACCCACGTATAAATGTCCTTCCATATAAGTTTTCAGATGCTTTCCATTTTTATTCTTATTTTTTCTCAGAATTATCCTAACTGAGCAACCATCAGAAAGTAACACTAATAGTTAATATTGTTGAAAGCTTCATATGTGTCAGGCGTGGTTTTCAAAGCAGTGTATCAATTAACCCACTTAATGTTCATCATGACCCTATGAGATGAATGTTTTCATTATCCCTACTCTATAAATTAAATAAGAACCTAGGGAAGGCCAAATTATTAACCACTTATAATTTCTGTCCCCTTCTCTGAAGGAGGTAGATAGTCTACTCTTTTTGAGACCTTCAAAATGCAGTTGCTTAGAGATTTCTTGCTAAATGATTATTTTCCTTTTTCAGAAAAAAAATTATATCTATCTTTTCACACCCTCTATTTAGGTTGCTGAACAAGGCTGAGAAAGGAAGAACTTCCGTGGCCCAGCCTTTTCTCCTATTTCTGAAATCTGAGGCATCAACCTGAAAAAATTTAAAACAAAATAAAGCAAACAAAAAAAAAAATCTGCCGTGACTGATACCTAAAAATCTTTGACCAGAGAACAAAGCTTGCACTACATTATCAGATCTTGACTTAGGCTCTGAACAATAAGACCTCTTAAGAGAGTCTTAAACCAAAGTATCAATGACCAGTGTGAGAGGCAGTATGTGGGTGGACAGTCTGTTGGAGGCCAGTAGACCTTATTTTGAATCCTGATGCTGTCACTTCCAAGGTTTTTGTTTATTTTCAATGTATGGGGTGTTTTTATTTGTGCTGCTATGCTTATTCACTGTGTTTTTTTTTCTCCTGAAAACAACTAAAGTACATTTCATTAAAAAATATAATACAAAAAGACACATTGAATTTAAAGATAAGTATAGATGAGGCCACCAGAACAAAGGGAGCATGGGTGTAAGAAGGCCAAGATGGAGCCAGGAATGATTGAATATTTGCTAGAAATTACCCTGTCACTGCCCTGAGCAGCCAACATGAAGATGGAAACATGAACAGTTACGTAATTAAATATGTCCATAAAAGAGAAATAAGCCTGTTGTTCAAGAAGAAATTTTTAAGAAAATATTCGCTGGATCTTCATACAAAGAATGTTTGTAATGATCAGTGTGAATGATCACCACAGGCAGCACTGAATTTCTCTTTTTTTCTTACTGAGTCTTTCTTAAAATATCACTATTTTTTTCTCAGCTTTAAAGAAATAAATGTTAATACATTTAAGGACATTTAAGAAATACATATCAACAAAATAAAGAGGAAAAAGTACCATCCATAGTCTTATTATATAGAAATATCCACATTAACATTTTGGTGTTTTGTATTACAGGTTCATTTATACCAGGTCATTAAACTTTTCTATAAAGGGTAGATAGTAGATATTTGGGGGTTTGTGGGCCATGTGGTCCCTATTGAAACATCAACTCTGCTACTGTAGGATGAAAGTATCCATAGACAACATGTAAATGAATGGGCATAGCTGTGTTCCAATAAAACTTTAGTTTCAAAAACAGGCAGCAGACCAGATCTGAGCTTCAGCTATAGTTTTCCAGAGTATTATTTGTACTCACACTCCTCCCTTCCTTCTTTCTTACTTTTTTCCCCTCCTTTCTTAAAAAATATTTAAAATATTTTTATTTTGGAATAATTATAGATTTACAGGAAGTTTCAAAGATAGTATAGAGAAGTACTTTTAAAACTCAGTACAAAACCCTTGAAATTCATCCAAGTTGTTGCCTTTATTAGCAGGTCGTTCCTTTAGTAACTAAGTAGTGTTCCATGGTGTCTTTCATCATTCATCTATTGCTAAGACATTTTGATTATTTTCAGTTTTGTCTATGACAGATAATGTTTCTGTGAACAATTATATGTGGGATCAGAGACTCTTTCTTTTGATAGGTGTATGTTTCATGTGGAGAACATTGGATCAATCCTGACTTGTCCACTGCCCTGCAAAAGAAACACATCTTCCTGAGGAACCTTGCGTCAGACATTTCCAAAATTCGAACCTTCTGCAGCACACATAAGATAGAAGGTAAGCATTGGAATTATTTACCTTCATATATACAGTCAAAAGAAAATGCTTAGGGTACAGGTGAAACTTGCTGAATGCAGAATATAAAGGTCTTTACACAATAACTAAGAAAATGCCAAGAAGGCTATGCTAACCAGTTTGATGAAAATATTTCAGATTGTATATGAAACCAACACACTGTACCCCATGATTGCATTAATGTACACAGCTATGATTAATAAAAGAAAGAAAGAAAGAAAAGAAAGAAAATGCTTAATGATACTACTTTTAAAAATAAATCCAAGTTTGTTTAAACAGGTCATATTTTACCTCTGCATCTTACTGTGTGGATCTTTATACTAATATATTCAATAGGTTTGTATAATTTAGTTGACACTACAATTTGGATATACAAAGAAAACATAATTTCTTTATTTTGTCTATAACAGATCCAGCTTTCTTTGTGAGCCTTGTGCATTCTTATCAAGGAAAAGAAATTAAATGTCCATTGGGCTTAAATTTTATCCTATCTATTAGTTTAATTATTCTGTTAAGGAGAACTTTCCGATGTCTTCGTCTCCAGACCACTTTAGTTCCTCTCTAGGATGGAGAAAAAGCACTTGGGATGCAGATCCTCTTTCTTCTTCGGCTCTGCTGGCTAAAATCTATGGCAGGGGTGACTTGTGTTGCATTCTTTTGGCCCAGACACGGCTCTGGGTGAGTGATACTTCCTGCCTAACTCAGCCTCCCCTCCACTCCCTCTGGCTCTCGGAGGCCTGGCTGTGACGGAGTGATCATCTGTGCAGTCCTTGCTCCAGAGCCATTTCACTTCTGCTTGGCAGCCACTTCCTTAGCAAAACTCCCACAAATTCTGGGTCATTGCTGTACCTCCTAGAAATGAGACCCAGGTTCATGTAGCTGGGGCTCACATTAGAGTAGCAGGGATGACTTGAGAGGTGACTTTTTTCCAGTGTCCTGAACAGTGAGCAGTGTCCTTAATGTTTCCTTCGTTTTTAACTAAGATACCCTAAGTGAAGTGAAGGGGTAAATCACGAGACCCTGTGCTGGTTTTCTCGCTTTCTCTGTTCTGTGTTGCAAATGCTGCCTAGCCCAGAAATGCCGGGTCAAGCCTGAAGTTAAAACCTTGATATGGGAGCTGCAGATTCATAGTTCATGACTGTCCCATCCTGAGTTGCATGGTAATGTCCTATGCTGTTCGAATGTCAAAAACTTATCTTTGAAACTTTGCCTTCCTTTTCTAACCTTCCGAATTTTCTCATGATCCTCCTTTTTCCTTATAAGACTGCCCAAGGAGCCAGGACACAGGTCCTATACAGAGAAAAGGAAAAGAGAAAAAATATGTATAATTTAAAATATTATCCTACAACCTGTATCAAATAGTAAAGTTTTGCATGTGTCTTTTAAATCATTGGAACTTTTATGGAGAAGTTTGGATCCCGGAGAACCATCTAGAAAAATATATCTGAATAATGTAGCCCATTTGAAAGTTAGAATCTAACATAATTAGCTTATTTTTGGAAAGACCTATTTTTAGCATTTTTGACTCAGAACGTCTTAAGAGAAAAGAGTCTACAAAAATTAGATAAAATTAAATCCAAATTATTAATTCAAAGAACAACCTATGAATAGACTAAAGAGCTGGAAGTTTTGCATTTGTATTTTAGCATGTGTTTGGAAATTCCTGCTACTCTGTGATTATAACTAGTATGTCCTTGCAATTTATGCATTTCTGCTCAGCTCTTGTTTTAGAAGTCCAGAGTGACATTGTGTCTGGAGGCAAGCTTACCGTGCATAAACCTATGGCAATTTTTGGAGAGGAGAAGCAAGTTATAGAAGAAGAAGAAAAGCAAATGCAAAAAGATGCTTTAATAACAGAAAATGCTTCCAGTGAAATTCTGTAAGTAATAGTATAGCCAGAAAAGCTGCCTGGCTGCTTTTTGAACTCAACTCATTAGCCTGATAACAGCACAGCGCTCATGCAGGGAACCCATGCCACGTTTGTGAAACTGATGACAGGTGAAGAGATAGTATTTAATTAGTTTTCTGACAAAAGGATAGGACTGGGGCTTTAGTATTTTACCATTACAATAATCTACTTTCAGTTATATTATTATAAAGTACTAATTTAAAAGACTATAATCTTAGAATTGTAGATATTTATTTGAGGAATTTATCATTTTGTTCCCTTAAACATTGAGTTTCGTAACAATTAAGTTTCTTCCCTAAAGTGGTTCAAGTTAGATTCAGGTTAATATACAGTTATCTTTCTGAATCATTGAAATGACTTTCTGAATTTGTTTCCATGTCCTTAATATCTTCCTTGCAATCCACCTCTAAGTTCCAACCACGGACAGTTCTTTTTCTAAGACAGAATCCTTTTCATACAGGTTTTCAATGGCTACACAGTGCAGACAGAAAAAAATTTTAGTCTGGAATCCCAAACCGTCTTGCCCCCATCTGTGCCTGTCATTGACCTTCATGTGCACACCTATGCCTGCACACCTACGTTTTCTTCCTGCCACATGAACTCCAAGCTCCACTCAGCAAACTAGAGGTTGTCTCCTGCATTTGACACATTCCATTTACATTCTGTTGCAGACCTCTGACCCACATATTAATTTCTCTCTCTGTGAAGTACCTTTACTTGCCCTGTACTTATCTGTAGAATAACTCTTCATCACTGAAGTTCAATGACATCAATGACTATAGCAATGTTCCCTGTCCCCAACCTGGGAACTCAACTCACTAAAGGCAAGGACTCTATCCCAGGTGCACTGGCAAGTGCATAGGAACTGGCTTTAATAGAAATCCAACTCATAAATGAGTTTCCAAGTTATAAAGCCAAAAATACCCAGTCATTACCATTGCAGTAATGGTGAAAAATAATTTATGTATCCTCGTTACAAACTATTTCTATCCTCAGTTATCTGAGACATAAGAATACGCACTTACATTTTCAGAACCAAACTTCTTCATTTTGGTGGGTGATTCATCTGGTCCTAGAACCTGACACTGGCAAAGGTAGCAGACGTATTTTTCAGAGGGAATGATTTATCCTAGATGGTATCTTTCTCAACAGTTAGGAAATTAACCACAAACCTTCCTAACATCTACTTCCAAAGAATGTATCAGCTAGCCTCTGAGTTATTTAGTCTGCACTTGGGAAAAAAAAAATAAACACAAACTAAGAAAAAAGAAACATTTTTGAGAGCAAAGGTTCTCATTGCTCTGAATTATAGATTTCATCATAGCCTGGAGTCCTTAAGGTAAAAGTAATTGCATCCACTCAGCAAACAATACAGGCATCTCTTGCACATTCTAAGGAGGTTCTTTTGCTCCAGTCTTTTCTTAAATACTCCTAGTAAGATAAAAGCCACTATTGCACAAGGCAGCCCTTCTGATGTCTAAATAATTAATTCTTTAGGCTATCTCCATCCTGTGATTTCATCTGATTTTCTGTACGATGCCCTATTCCTCTTCCACTTGACACTTCTTAAAATGTTTGAAATATTTGTTAGCATGCTGGTTTGTCTGATTTCCAGGACAACTTTCACTATGTATTTAAACCATTGCTGATGACACGGTCCTAAATCATCTTACCTTAGAAAGTCACGAAGATTTCCCAGACTTTCTTAAAAATACTTGTTTGGAGGTTTTCCCATATTTGAGAATTGGGATGATTTAAGGAAGGACAGCTATGAAACAAGAGGGTAGAACATAAATCTAAAAGGACCTTTTTTGATTGCTTTTTGATAGTAATGATGTCCAGTAAAAACAGTAAGAAGCAAGATGAGAAACTTGGGATCCCTAGTCTCCCATTTTTATGCTTTATGGAAAAAAAAGACTTTTAGAACATTTAGCCTCAGGGAGATGTTCTCATTCTCTCACCAAATTACAGGTACCTGTCTACTTCTTGAGTCTTGATTATAATACCTTCCCCTCCCTCACTGAATACCTGTCAAACCAGTGTCTTTCTGTTCGTCAAATGGAGAAATTGTGTTTTGTTTTGTTTTGTTGAGATAGAGTCTCACTCTGTGCTCTGGTTAGAGTGCCATGGTATCATACCTCACAGTAACCTCACACTTTGGGGCTCAAGTGATCCTCTTATCTCAGCCTCCTGAGTAGCAGCAACTACAGGTGCCTGCCACAACACTCAGTCAGGTTTTTTTTTTTTTTCCTATTTTTAGCGAGACAAGGTCTTACTCTTATTCAGGCTGATCCTAAACCCATGACCTCAGGCAATCCACCTGCCTCAGCATCCCAGAGTGCTAGGATGGCACTCTAGTACTAGTACAGGCATGAGCCACCGCACCCAGGCAGAGAAACTGTACTTTTGGTACAGTTTTTCTATTTGTTTTTTTCCTCTCCCTGGATGCTCTAGATCAGTGGTTCTCAACCTGTGGGTGGCGACCCTCAGGAACTGTATTAAAGGGCTGTGGTGTTAGGAAGGTTGAGAACCACCGCTCTAAATCCTCATATGGCTGAGTCCTTCTGTTTGTCTAGGTGTTAATTCAAATATTACCTCTCAGAATAATTTTCTCTGAGTCCACTGCTAACGTACACATCACCTCACCGCAGTCAATTTCCACTACTCTGTTTTATTTATGGCATTTATTTTATTTATTTATCTCATTTATTTATGTATTTACTCAATTGCCTATTTATTATCTGTCTGTCTAAGAACTTAGACCTGTTTCATTCATTCCTATATTCCTAACACTTAGAATTCTGTGCTTATAATATAATAGATGCTTAATAAATCTTGGTTAAAGGAATGAGTAACTAATGAATGATTTATTCCATGGATGAATGAATTAGCAAATGAATAAATTAACAAAGCAAGATGGATTTAAAAACAGCAGTTCTAAAATTGAACTTGCTAACTTTGTTAAAACTAAGAATGACTTTTTTTTTCCTCTTCAAAGAAATGGAGTTAGTGAGGAAGCTGTGTTCTTTATTTTTAACACAAGATGGCAGTGTTGTTTTTTAACCGTTAAGGAGATTTTTGACTTGAGAAGTCACTTGTACTGCCTGTGCTTCTGAATGAGGCAGTTATTACAGGCCAGTTTTGTATCTACATATAATACTTGTATTATATTTTAAAAGTGTACAGTCAGCTCTACTATCACAGGAACTGTCCCTGAAGATGTCGGTAACTTGATAATGCTTATAACGCTTTGCTTACATCAAATTATTATAAGCACCTTGGTGATCACAGCCTGCCCCAGAGAACTTTATTTGCATGTATGCTTATTTAGAATGTTGAAATATGCTTCCTGCTTTGCCCGAATATTTATCTTGTTCTCAGCTGAGCAGTCCTCATATTGCATCATGATTTTACTGAAGGCAAATGTGCTCTAAACAGTGACCTGGAACTTTATGTATACAGTTCTGTACAGTGGTTTCTGTTCCCATTGACAGCTGGCTCACTTATTCAAACTATGACTATTTGTGTTTTAGAATATTATTCCCTATCAAAAACTGGCACATCTGTGCAAATTCTAAATCTCTCTGGATTTCTCTGTTGAGAGTAAAAGCTAAATAAATTAAGATTTCTTAGCATTGTTTAGTGAGTAAACTTTATGAAACCGAGTAATCTAGGCTATCCTGTTCCAGACAGAATTATAACCTACTTAAAGGGTAGGCAGAAGGAGCCTCATTACATGTTCATTATGAATTTCTTAAACTACTGGGTAGGCTTAATCTTTATGATATTTTAAATATGGCCCCATTTTTTTCTGAGTAAATATCACAAAGATCAATGCTGTTTATTATATGACAGAGGAACTTTATTCATAATCTTAGATTAAAAGATCTAAATGACATATTAGTAAGATGCATACTTTGAATATTAGGCACCCTTATGGAAGTGTGATATCTAGTTCTACCAATATTCTGTAGGATATGAACAGACTACAGCTCAGAAAAAAATCCTGTGAACACAAATCAGAATTCTTAGACTTGGGTTTGCCTCTGATCCTTGATAGAGATTCACATGCAAGAGCCCATCTCCGAATGAAGGCTTGTCACACACATCTCAGGTATGCGTGGCAGGAACCTTTGCATGACTTTGATGAGGATGACAGTCTTCCAAATAAAATGGAAAAAGAGCTCTTTGAAAATGTGCAACCACAGAAGAAACGCAGGTAAAAAGTTGCAAAGGATTACTGTTAGAAAATTCTGCCTGGCCTTAGATTCTCTCAACTTGACACAGACATCTTCCTGGGTGTGTCTATTGCTTTTAGCTGCTCTTTTTATCAACATGCATATTTTTATCTTATGTTTTTGATTATGAAGTATTTAAAAAATTTTGTGGGAACGTTCTTTCCTCTTTGGTTTATTCTGTGTAGCAAAATATAATTTCTTGTTCCTTAGTGTGGCTTTTCTACAACTAAATGGTATGCTTTTCCTCCTTTCCCTCCTAAAACCCTAGCACAGAGCCTAAATAATTGTTGAATGAATGTGAGTGAACTTACGAATAAGCGCAGAAGAAGTGATGCCTCATGTCTTTAAGAAATCAGTAAAATTTCTTTCTTTTCAATTTAATCTTTTTGATCAAGGGCCAATGAAATGACAGGAATCTATAGTACTTTGTATTATTACATAATCTTTAGACATTTACTTAACATTAAAGCAGTTAATAGAATATGTGAATTACATGGCTTGGCACTTCGACATTTGGCATAGACTATGCACATAGTAGGAGTTTAAGATGTTCATAGATTAATTTAATCATCAATACATTGTGATATAAAATATGTTTAATAAGTCTACATAATGCCTTAAAATCCTCAAGGAAGAGAGTCCTTTAAATTAACTTATTAGCATATTGTTGTGTTCTTTTGGCTATGCTATGAATTTTTTGTGAATAATTTGCAAAATAGTGTTCTATTTCTAGGGATGTGATAGATAGAGGCTAATAATTATAGGTTGAACAGTATACTTTTATTTCTCTGTTTTTATTCTACATACCCCTTCTCCTGTCCTACTACTATCTTGAATTTCACTTTTTCCTGTATAACTCAATTAATTCCTCAACTGGACATTTTTCCCTCTTTGTTGATGAATGCATCAAATGTTCTTCTGGATAAATATTTATTTCTGTTACAAAATAAACTCAGAATTCTACTTTCTATGTAAAAGAAGTATATAAGACTAATAGCATGGCTGTTGTTCTGATGATACGGTTACTATTGCAAGTTAACGTGGTTCATAGTGGAGCTCTCACCAATGGAACTGACAATCTCTAGCACATCTAGTGCATGGGATGTTTTCCTGCTATTAATGGAGGTTTTTTTTAAATTTATTTTAGCCATTCACCAATGCGTAGTAAATTACAGAAGCTTTGCCGTCAGCAGTTTGAATACAAAGATGGGCAAATTATAAGCTGCGCTTTTCCTCAACTAGTCTTAGGGATACAAGGTCCCAGCCTCCGGACAGGCATGGAAGTGGTTTTAGTGGAGAAGAAATCTGATGGTAGTCATCAACTCTGGATACACAAGAAAGACAGCAGGTAATTCCATTATATTTGGGGTTATGTCAAAAGGTGAAGTGGAGCCTAAGGAGTTTGGCAGGGTCTCCGTAGAGCAAACAGGACTGTTTGAAGGCTGTGAATTTTCTGTTTAACTTAGCTGGTAATTCTTTATCCTCGTCCCCCCACCCAAAGGGGGGGTGAAAAACGAATGAAATACTAGGTAGGCTACATATAATTTATTCACAAGCAGATTCAAAAAAGAAATGTTCACTCCACAGTTTTATATGGACATCAGGCTCATGACTGGACTGTCATTAGTTTTATTTTTATTACATGAAGCAATCAAATACTTCTAAAAAAAATCCCTAATTTAAAAAAAGTCTCAGTACTTTTCATTAACTTGATCACCACCCTACCCTACACATTTTCCTTCCTTCTCTCCTTTACCTTCATAAAGTAACCTTATAAAGAAGCTCACTCACACAGTTCAAACTAGTTTTTACAAATTATCAACCCAATGCACTGACCTTGGATTCTAACCAATAATATTGTCAAAAGTTTACTTTTATGATAATTAGGAGAGATCTCAAGCACGTTGGCAGATGATATTAAGGAAGTCTTATTAAGTTTGTTGGGTATAATAATACTTTAATAGTTATGTCAAAATCAAGAAAAATCATGATCAGTTAGTTAGATAGGTTTACGGTATTTACAAATAAAATAGAGATCTCTTAGCTATCAAAAGTCAAAAATGTAGAAAGTTGAGGGGAATGGATGGAACAAGAATGGTAGATGTTGATAGTTAGGTCCGTGAAGGTTTGCTATACATTTCTCCTTGTTTCCACGCACGTTTGAACATTTCTTTAACAAGAAAGAAAAGATAGTTCCCTAGTTTTAGATTGGCTTGCTTCAAAATTCTACCATCCTACCATTATATGGTGAGTCTCCAGAGGCCTATTAAATCTCTTGAAATAGTGTACCAACTGTATATTTGTACATCCTTGCAAATTTTTTTTTGGGGGGGGGCTGGGAAAGAGCTATGATTTTCATTGCATTCTTTTTTTTTTTAATAATTTTATTAAATCATAATTGTGTACATTGGTACAATCATAGGGCAGAATGTGCTTCATATACAATCAGAAACATTTTGATCGTACTGTGAGAGATAGCCCTCATAGCATTTTCTTAATCACTATAT
>CAUYRH010168264.1:0-16590 GCA_963574655.1 Perodicticus potto | reverse complement strand
GATTCTCTTGCCTCAGCCTCCCCAGTAGCTGGGACTACATGCACCCGCCACAACGCCTGGCTATTTTTCTGTTTTGCAGTTCGGCTGAGGCCGGGTTTGAACCCACCACCTTCAGTACATGGGGCCAGCGCCCTACTCGATGAGCCACAGGCGCCGCCCGGAAAAGATGTTTTAATGACTCCCTCCAAGCATGAAAAAGGTCATCACTATTATTCCAGTTTGGGGAAATACCTTCAGCTCAGTTGTTGAGTTCATGGTGCCAAGATGATGAAGGACCCAAGAATGTCTCCCAGCTAAGTTAGGCCCCTACACCCCAGAGTCTGAGATATCTCCTTTCTCTCCCAAGGGAAAGGAAAAGTCTAAAAGCCTCCCCATCAGCACTGCAGGAAGTGTACGGTGAACAGGCCTCTCTCTAGCAGCCAGCCAGTTATTGTAGTTCCCTCTACAGGCCTTGCCTCCGGGGAGAGAGGGCAGGTCACAAGGAAAAAGACATCTGTGCTACCCCTGACGTTGCCAGGAACTGTCTTGCTCTACAGCTGTCCTCTGAAGCCCTGAAGGTTCTTGGTGTTTACGGAAGCCTCTGCCTGAACAAGGTGAATGGGTGGAGACCCAACAGCTGGGGCTATACATCTTACTGTGCTGGAACTGCAATTTATCCTTCACTCTGTCCTCTCCCTCAACCCCTGCAATCAGCCAGCCTACGTGGATTCCAGCTCCTCACCATGACAACCACATCTTGCTTCAGTCACTTTAATGATCAACTGACTGGCCTCCCTGTCTCCATTTTTTTTTTTTTTTAAGACAGAGTCTCAAGCTGTCACCCTGGGTAGAGTGCTGTGGCATCACAGCTCACAGCAACCTCAAACTCTTGGGCTTCAGCAATTCTATTGCCTCAGCCTCCTAAGTAGCTGGGACTACAGGTGCCCACCACAATGCTGGGCTATTTTTGTTGTTGTTGCAGTTGTCATTGTTGTTTTTTAGCTGGCCCGGGTCAGGTTTGAACCCGCCAGCCTCGGTGTATGTGGCCGGCACCCTACCCACTGAGCTATGGGCGCTGCCCCCTGCCTCAGTTTTGGTCCTTCCACCAATTCGTCCCCTCCCTGTGCCAGAGGGAATCATGGTAAATGCAACTGTGACTAGTCTCTTCCTTGTTCCAAACACAGGCATGGCCCACAGGCCTTCCACACTCTCTGCCTGGCTCTCAACCGCTCCTGCTGTACAGGGAGTGCCCGATCATGACAATCTGTCACAGTTGCCCTATGTACTCACTTATCACATAAATTCATTTTTTGAGGAAAGGCAGAATTTGTAACTGTTGTGATCATTAAAAGCTAATTAAGCCCCTTATTGGATGCACTCCAGCTCACTTGCTCCCTACAGAAACGGGCTGGAACAGTGGGGTCCAGAAGGAAATCAGGGCCCTGGGAAGGTAATATATTCAGTGAATATTTGTGGAGTAAATAAATAAGAGACTGTATGGATCACCTGTGGGAAATTATTTGGAGCCAAATAAAGTATCAGCACTCTTAGAAATATGATTTATAGGCCACCATCTCCATCCCTGTGACTCAATAACTAGATTAGAGCTGAACAAAGAATTGGAACTCTAAATGGAAACAGTGAGTTTGCTATAGGCTGCCTACGATACCTTACCAGCATGAAAGAGAACAAAACAAAGACCCAGAGATGCTCTTCAAGCAATCAGAGATCCTTTAGAAAATCAGATGGCAGTTGTGGGCTCAGTCCCCAGAAAAATCTAAGAACCGTCACACTCACACAAGATTGTAGATGATTTCCTCCTACCCACATCCACTCCTGTGAAACCCATGAACCAAGATTAGAAACTCCTCAATTGCAAGATACAGGTAGACTATTTAAGACTTTTCATCTTATCTTTGGACACACTGAAAACAATGAAAGGCAACCATGCTGTTCCTCCCTTGTAAATGAGGCCATGCCAAACCACAAGGCCAGCATATCAGACGGGGCTTCAGTGCCTCTCCTGAGGGGCAATGGACTGTAGGAAAGCAAGCTGGCCCAGAAATGCACAGACTTGAATTCCAAACCAGCTTTGCCATTTAATTCTTTTGTTCACTCTCTCTTCTACTCACTCCTAGCCCCAGTAAAATGTGGAAGCTTTGAGGGTCAAAGGACAAGTTAATGAGATAATGCTGGTAAAACACTTTGCCCTCAGGAAAGCATCCCTATGTAAACATGAGATATTATTAGACATTATCAAACTTGAGCTGGGCTGGCAGGGATGCAGCCACAGTGGTGAGTCCTCTTCTTTATCTACTGTTTGGCCAAATCGGGTTCTTTCTCTAAAGCAGAGAATGTAGGCAGTCTCCTGCTGGCTAGTGTTGGGGACTCTGATAAGTGAACCCTATCACCTCCCCTTGAGCAGTGCAAACAAATCATCTAACTATATTTGATGAAAGGCCCTGTCCTTTGCTAACAGCAAGCACCAAATCTCTTTGTACATATGTATTGAACCAGGAATCTTCAGGGAATTCTTCCTTTACTGTGTGTGTTAACTTCAAGGCAAATTATTCAAATATAACAACAGAAAAATGAATCTTATTTCATGTTTGGTGGTTGTGATCTTTTATTCCTCTTAGGAAGGATTACACAGGAATTCCCCTTTATTTCTGATGCTCTTAGCCAATGTGAAAAAAGGAGAAAAACATATTACCACTGGTTTCAGGGACATTGGTTTCAGAACTTATTAAAAGTAATATTCTTCTGGCTCGGCGCCTGTGGCTCAACGGGCTAAGGCGCCAGCCACGTACACCTGAGCTGGTGGGTTCGAATCCAGCCCGGGACCGCCAAACAACAATGATGGCTGCAACCAAAAAATGGCTGGGCATTGTGGTGGGCGCCTGTGGTCCCAGCTACTTGGGAGGCGGAGGCAGGAGACTCACTTGAGCCCAGGAATTGGAGGTTGTTGTGAGCTGTGATGCCACAGCACTCTATCCAGGGTGACAGCTTGAGGCTCTGTCTCAAAAAAAAAGTAATATTCTTCTTAGTAAAGTATTTCAGGAATAGAAAAAAAGTATCCAATGTACTCAGTACTACTGTGAAACCAATTTATAATCACTCACACTTATGTATGAAAAATGTAACACAACTATAGGGTAAGATGAAGGAGGGAAGGGGAGGGAGATGGAAAGGGAATGGGGGTGGGTCGATAGAGGGAGGGTTAGTAGGGGGACCTCACCCAAGGAGCATATTGCAACTACAAGTTGGATCTGTCAGGTATAGAACATGAATGTCTTAACGCTGTAATTGGGTAAATGAAGTAAAGGCTATGTTGATTAGTAGGATGTAAGCACTCCAATTTGTACAAATAATCAACACACTGAATTCCCCCCCCCGCAAAAAAAAGTAACAAAAAGAGGAGAATAATTTCTGGGCTTGGTGCCCGTAGCTCAGTGGTCAGGGCGCCAGCCACATACACTGGGGCTGGCAGATTCAAACTCAGCCCAGGTCTGCTAAACAATGACAACTACAACAATGACAACAAAAAATAGCCGAAAGTTGTGGCGGGCACTTGTAGTCCCAGCTACTTGGGAGGCTGAGGCAAGAGAATCACTTAAGCCCAAGAGTTTGAGGCTGCTGTGAGCTGTGATGCCACCCCACTCTACTGAGGGCGACACAGTGAGACTCTGTCTCAAAAAAAAAAAAAAAAGGGGGGGCGGCGCCTGTGGCTCAGCAAGTAGGGCATCGGCCCCATATACCAAAGGTGGTGGGTTCAAACCCGACCTCGGCCGAACTGCAAAACAAAAAATTAGCTGGGCGTTGTGGTGGGCGCCTGTAGTCACAGCTACCAGAGAGGCTGAGGCAAGAGACTCACCTAAGCCCAGGAGTTGGAGGCTGCTGTGAGCTGTGTGATGCCACAGCACTCTATGGAGGGCGATAAAGTGAGACCCTGTCTATAAAAAAAAAAAAAAAAAAAAGAGTAATTTCTATAATTAGTAAATTACAGTTAAACTTAAATGCTTCATACTAACATTTTCTATCTCTGAACGCAAGAGAGGCAAAAAAAAAAAGGAGCAAAAGAAAAAGAAAGGCAATTGGCGCATGTTCTATGGGGAATTTGTTTCTTAAAAAACAAGGAAATAAAAAAAATCTCAAGGCAGCTTTTTTCATCATCAGAATTGACAATATAGTAAGCTAAAAGAAACACGAACTAACTACAATAATTCTCATCAACATGAATATGACATTGAATTTTAACTCAGACCCTTAAGGAATCCCACTACAAGGGAAAACGAATTTGCCCACAATTGCCCAGTCCTCATGCACATGGAAGGTATCTGACATATGACATTAGCAAGGGCTCTGCATCTGCTCAAACTATTTTCACCAAATAACACCAGTCATACTTTCCAGCCAGAAGAATGACCTTTTGAAAAGATTTTTTGGAACGCTAACCATGGCAGGGGTCCTCAAACTTTTTAAACAGGGGGCCAGTTCACTGTCCCTCAGACCATTTGAGGGCTGGAATATAGTTTAAAAAAAAAAAACTATGAACAAATTCCTATGCACAGTGCACATATCTTATTTTGAAGTCAAAAAACAAAATGGGGGCAGTGCCTGTGGCTCCAAGGAGTAGGGTGCCGGCCCCATATACCAGAAGTGGTGGGTTCAAACCCAGCCCCGGCCAAAAACTACAAAAAGAAAAAGGGAACAAATACAAATACAATATTTAAAATGAAAAAAAAAGGTGTCCCTTGTCTGCAAAAATAAATAAGACCTCCTAACTTCAGAAAAAAAAGGCCCCCCTTAACCACAAAAAAAGGCCCTACTAACTACAAAATAAAAAAAAAAATAGAGCTTCTAACTTCAAAAAAAAAATAAATCCTAACTTGTTCTTACCTCAGTCCTCAGTTGTCAGGTAGCAGCAGGCTCTGCACAGGCAAGCTCATGACTCCTCCAATCACAAGTCTCAGTCTCACCCAAGACTGAGAGGAGGAGTCAGGAGACAGAGAGAAGGAGGGGAGTTGGAGAGTGCTGCTGCAGCCGGGATGAGTCAGCTGCTAGGCAGGGCAGGCACCAGCGGCAAAAACACCTGGATAAATGTCCTCGGCAGGCTGCGTGTGGCCTGCAGGCCATAGTTTGAGGACCCCTGACGTATAGTATGAGAGTCCTCTCTCCTTCCACCTTCCCTTCCAGAAGCATAAATCCATGTGCCACCTATTATATACCAGGCACTGTGCTAAGTGAGGGTGAGTAACATACATTATATCACTGTTAAGATCAGCATCTAAACTATTCGGTGGCAGATCTTGATACCTGTGGATGGGCAGAGATGCACTCTGGGAAGAGGAAATTGCCTCTGTTGTATGTGGGGAGAGGGCTGCTCGGGAGGAGGCTCATTGGTAAGAGTGGCTGTACTTGGAAGGTCCTATTTCAGACAGGTTTGACTGGTGTAGCTATGATCTACTGCTAATATTCTTACCATTCTACTTCCTCTACTTAATGCCTGCTCAGAACCGCCTTAAATGACCCCAACTCTGACTTACAATATGTGATCTATGTATTTGTACCAGAGATACATGTATTTATAAAGCAAGACTTGATTCTGAAGGTGTGGTGTTTCCCTAGATATTTTCCAAATACTGTGTTCTAGAAACATTCATGCCTCATGAAAAAGGAGTAGGATGAATGAAAGAGAACCCAGTAGGTTTTAGAAAAGATATACATTGAAGTTATTTAAGTACATATTTAGCATTTACTAAAAATAGCTCTGATCACAAGAGAAAAATAATTAAAGTAGATGAAAAGCTTCTAATCAGATTCATGCAATCTGATGGTGTAATTAGACCTGCTTTTAGGCCATCCTAACAAGTTTATTTGAAAAGGAAAAGAGATCATCGTTTATTGGAATGGCAATAATTTGGGTTTCTTTAATTGACTCCTGGTGTGATGCCTGCTGTTCTTTACGAGGCAGCGTGGAAAGTTTCCAGGAAAAATTCACATTCCAGGGGCAGCTTTGGAATCTACTTTCCATTGCAACCCAATTCAGCTGGCCGCTGAGGCTTGAGTTTGCTACCAACAGAACACCAGCTTTCACAGGCAGCCTCACCAGGCAGTAGTCACCATCGCTGTGCCGAGGGCTGGGCGAGGAGCCTGCCGGTGAGATGACCCAGCAAGATAATGGAAGGCACTTCCGAAATCCTGCTTTCCTCATGCTCAAAGCGCTAAAGGCACCAAAGACTGGGACCACAAAAGCCAACGACAATGATGATTTAGAAACCAATATTAGGTCAACCTGAATGGAGCTGAGATGAAGGAGGGAGACTAGACATTTCCCTTCCCAGGCTCCCCAATTCCCAGAAGCAGTGCTGCTGGCTGCCTGCTAAAGATGAGTGCATTCCATAGGAATTTAATAAGGTGCAAAATAAAAATAATCCATAAGCCACTTGAAAGCAGAGGCGTGTTTTGAAGTTCCTCACTGCTCTAACCGCTAGTAAGTTGACATTTTCCTCAGAGGGAGTTTTAGGTGAGAAGGAAGGTAGAGAGACAGGAAAAAAGTGAAAATTTAGAAGCCTGGTTTGTTTCTGCAGGCTTAATAAAGGAGATCTTAAAGATCTCTCTCTCTTTCTTCTCTCTCTCTCTCTTCTCTCTCTCTCTCTCTCTCTCTATATATATATATACATATATATATATAAACATATATATATAAACACACACATATATACTCATAACAGCTACCATTTGTTTGGCACATCCCCGTGGCACATGTTACCTCAGTTAACCCTTGCAACAACTTTGCAAGGTTAATGGTATTATTCCAATTTTACAAATGTGGAAAAAGAGGTTCAAAGAGGTTAAGTAACCACTCCAGGATTATATGACGAAGTTAGCCAGTATTTGAACTTAAACCTGACTCCAGAATCCACAGTCTGTCCACTGCCATCCCTGAGTACTCCCCAAAGCCCGCATAGGTTGGCTGAGCCAGATGGGGACAGCAGTGGTAGCCAATTGTCCTGCACAAGAGGTTATATAATACATTGCTCTCTAAATCATTCTCTATTTCTTATAGCTCCCTCTCTGGAAGGGAATGTGCATTTATATCACAGTTTCTTCTTTTTTCCTGTTTTGCTTTTACCTTTCCAAATGGAGAGCCATTGGCCAGAGTGGAAAAGAAAGCGACCCTCATGTTTCAATCTGCAATTCGCTTAAGATAAGGGACAGGCTGGACTAGGCTGAGGCCAGACGAGTGAAGAGTTTCTTCTCTCCTCTCCTCTCAGAGAGGAATTTACCACTCCACTATCTAATTAGGTACATCCCCATCTCCATCATTCTCCAAGTCCTCTATTCAATTCCTTTTTGAAACTTACTATAATGTGTCACTATGAATTTTGTTTGTTTGTTTCTTTGTCTGTCATCCCATCAGGGCTCCTGTTCTCTTAGATCCTGCCAAACCCCCAGAAAACACATCCTGAGTGAGTATACCAGAGGGTGACAATTCCATTAGGAGAAGATGTAACATGCCTGATAGGCAGAACCACCTTTCTAAAGCACAAAGCCAACAACTCATCCTGCTGCTTCTGAACCTTCAATGGCTTCCCAACATGAGCCCCTCACTCACAAGTCTGCACATGATCTGGCCACGACCTGCTCCCTCCCACCTCTTACACCCATCCCCCTTCGAATCCCCCTTCCCCTTGCCAAGTATTCCCAGAACAAACTGGCCTCCTTGCCTCATGGCCTCAGCCTAAGAATGCTCTTCCCACCCTCCCTGCTATGGGTCTCGGCTGACATGTTTCCTTCTCAGAGAGGAATTCACCAACTCCACTATCTAATTAGGTACCTCCCCCATCTCCAAGTCTCCCCGTCTCCCCTCCTCCATCATTCTCCAAGTCCTCTATTCAATTCCTTTTTGAAACTTACTATAATGTGTCGCTATGCATTTTTGTTTGTTTGTTCCTTTGTCATCCCATCAGGGCTCCTAGCACAAACTCTGGCACACACCAGATGTTAAGAAAAAAACTGTTAAGTGAATGAATGCACTAGCTCCAAAAATCATTTTATTTTTCTTGACAGAATGACTATAACAACCCAAATTAATTGTATCATTGTATTTTTCTAAGAAGAACTGGAAGATGCCACTTCCAACAGAAAGAAAAACTTCATGATTGGCACAAGAAAGAAGTACTTAGTCACAGAAATATCCTTGTTTGTGACCACACATTATCATGTAGTATTTTAATTATCCGGTTACATGTCCGCTACCACAGTGGACTCTGAGTTCACTGAGACCCGAGAGAGGGTTTTGTTCGTATTTTATGTCTAAATCATAACACAGGGCCTGACACATACCAGTTGTTCAATGGTTTGTTGGGAAAGAAATAAGGGAAAGATGGAGAAAGTAGAAAGGAAGCATGGGAAAATGGGAGAAACAGAGGACAGAAGGAAGAACTTACTTTCAAGTGAGAAGGTAGGATAAGCAAACGCCCAGCAGATTCTTTGTAGACTGATGATGTATTGAATCACAGGATCTCTGAGTCGGTAGTGATCTTCACTTGTCTAGTTCCCCACTTGAAGAGCTGAAGAAACTTCAGTGGAGAGAGATGAAGTGCCATGCAGCTAGTTAAAGACATAACCAAGACAGGAACCCAGGTCTCCTGACGCTAAGGATATGCCGTCCAGAGTCCTTCTGGTCAGGAACATACCCGATGGTATAACCCGGCATATCTGATGGTGGGAGAGGGTTTCTAGTAACTTTGGGTTTCAGGCCCTAAGGGAGCCCTTGCTGAAGCTCTGAAAACCCATCCGAATCAAATCTAAGATCTATGCCCCCCAGTGCGAATTCACCCCCATCTTGTCTCTTCCTTTCTCTCTGCAGAAGAATGAGGTCTGGGTGCCTGGATATGGCTAAACAGTGGTAGCACTACCAACACACTCTGTGGAGTGTAAATATGAGGTGATCTTCTCCCCAGCTCTCCTTCCTGCCTCCTCCAGACAGCACACACACAGACCCATCGTGGGCTCTGCCTCCTGGTTCCTTCCTCAGCCTCAGCTGACTCATAATGTAAGGGTCGGCGGCTGACCCAAGTTGGACTAAGTTGAGCTTTTTCCTGAGAATTACAATTGGAACTGAAAATAAGTTATTCTCTCATTATGTCCACAGGCTGCTAAATGTAGCCTCCAGGTGCCATTAGTGGCTGTGTCGTGGGGCCCCAGATACGAGAAGCAACGACACACTAATGCCTCTCAGGTCCTTACTTTTGCTGTTCCCCAGATGCAGCTCAATATTGTCATCATCAGAATAAACTCTTTTGCTCAATCTAGTTTTCATTGAGCTTCTGTCATTTGTAACCAAAATAATCCCATTCTGAAGAAAAAAACTTTGAAAAATAATTAGAATGATAAGAAAAAAATTAGGACTTTTCTAATTATCCTCTGGGCCTGCTTACTGCCTAAAATGCCTCCTATTCTGGAGTCTATCGAATATAGCCAACTTGTGAAGAATAATGATGATTGAGAAAGAGGTAGGAAAGAATAAAGCGAAGGAAACTGTAGATTTGGAAAGCACTGGGGATACCTACCTGGCATCTCCACAAGGATTGTGTATCTGGCCGGGACCTCCAAGAAGCAGATGCCAAGACAGGATTAGATGTACAAGGGATTTATTTGGGAAAACACCTGTTAGGGAAAATGGGAAGGGAGCCAGGAGAACTGTCAGACTGGGCACAGGTCTGGCTTGTGTGAAGGGGAGGGAGAAGGAAGGAAGGTTGATGGAAGGGTCTTGGACTGCTGTGCAGTTCTACAAAGTTCCATGAAGAAAATGGGAGTCCTTGAACCAAAATCACCCGCAGAGGAGTCTCACATCTGCAGAGTTTCCAAAATCAAGCCGGCTCAGTGTAGCATTTCTGCCATAGTCAGATGTGAGCTGCCTATGGGTGGCTTGGCCTCAGTGCAAATGTGGTGATGAATTTCAGAGCCCAGCAACTGGGGCCCTCGGTCAATCATGCCCCTTAAAGTTGGGCATCTGAGGGTGGTGCCTGTGGCTCAAAGGAGTAGGGCGCTGGTCCCATATACCAAAGGTAGCACGTTCAAACCCAGCCCCGGCCAAAAACTGCAAAAAAAAAAAAAAAAAAAGTTGGGCATCTGAGAGGTGCTTTTACAGGGCCTCAGTGAATCATGCCCCTTAAAGTTAAGCACCTGAGAGGTGCTTTTACAGGGCCACCACATCTGCCTCTCCTCTTACATGGCCCTATTTATTACCCGTTTTTTCAACACCCACTTGAAAGCCAGCAGCTCCCCTGCCCTGATATTATTTTTTATTTATTTATTTATTTTTTGGTAGAGACAGAGTCTCACTCTATCACCCTCGGTAGAGTGCCGTGGTGTCACACAGCTCACAGCCACCTCCAACTCCTGGGCTTAGGCAATTCTCTTGCCTCAGCCTCCCAAGTAGCTGGGACTGCAGGCGCCCGCCACAACGCCCGGATATTTTTCTGTTGCATTTCGGACGGGGCCGGGTATGAACCCGCCACCCTGCCACCCTCGGGATATGGGGCCGGCGCCTTATTGACTTAGTCACAGGCGCCGCCCCCCTGCCTTGATTTATACCAAGCTGAAATACCCTCTCCCTTTCTGAAGAAGGCACTAGGAAGAGCAATTTTTGCATCCCTCTCTTACACAATTTAACACGTTCTATCTTGTATTCCCTTCTACTTTGTATTGTGTGTAAGTTAAAGGTAGCACACCCACAGACAATGAAACTCTTTAAAACCAGTCTTTTTTTTTTTTGACACAGAATCTCACTATGTCACACCTGGTAGAGTGCCATGGTGTCACAGCTCATAGCAACCCCAGACTCTTGGGCTTAAGCAATTCTCTCACTTCAGCCTCCCAAGTAGCTGGGACTGCGGGCGCCCGCCACAACACCCAGCTATTTTTCATTGCAGTTGTCATTGTTGTTTAGCTGGCCAGGGCCGGGTTCGAACCTGCCAGTTTTGGTGTATGTGGCTGGCGCCGTAACCACTGTGCTATGGGCACCAAGCGTGAGGGGACTGAGGTAGGACTTACCTCATTGGCTTACTCTGGGCACTGAAATTTTTACCTGAATACTCAGGGTTTGACTCATTTAGATATCTGCTTTATTTCCTTTATCCTCAGACTCTTTTATTTGTTCACATTTTTTACATTTCTAAAATTGGAATGCGGCTTATAATTTATGTCAAAAGAGATTTGTCTCCTGCTGGCAGGAGAGTAAGTTGAGAAAGCGTTGTTCATCTCTGCCCATGGGAGAACTTAGCGAGGCATATTTACAATAAGTGAAGCAAATATTTATTGCTGAAGGCATGACTACACTTTCAAGTCTTCCAGCAAAACAGCAGCCAAGCACTTCCGAGGACACAGGAAGAGGATGGGCATGGTAATCAGATACAATAAAAACTGACATAATATCCCAGGAGAAAGAGCAGAAGTTTCAAAGTTAAGGGAGTTCGGTATGATCAAGTCACTCATTACAAAATCACCCGCAGGTGCCAAAAATCTTTTAAGAGCTTCTGAGTGACTTTCAAAGAAGCTGTTTGCCTTCTAGAAAGGAATAATCTAATTAAGGGAAGAACAAAACTAAGAGTTAACCAAACAGGAAATACAAATGAAACCCTGGTATTCCACAATGGCTAAAAATTAGACTGCTTGGCCAAGATTTGGTAAGGAGGGCAGATCACTAGTCCAGGGGGTGAAAAACAGAATCCCTATCACGGATGCCACACACAACTGCCCATGGCCACAAAGATTCAGAAGAATCCAAAATTTGAAAGAGGTTTATTCGCAAACGCTGAATGAAGTGCTAAAAGAGAATATATGAATAAATACTATTTTTAGTGTTCATATTTATTATAGTGTTTTTCCGAGAAAATCTATTAATAAATTAGTAGTGTACTTAAAATATATGGCATCTTGGAATTGATGAACTAGGACTAATGTAATAAATGGAATAGTGGTTTAACTTTTGACTTTACATTAATGCCAAAAATAATTCTGAGAATGATTAAATCCTCATCCTTTAATGAGAATTCTATACAGCTTACAACATCAAGTTGGCATAGCCTAGCATAAACTCACTCTCCCTCCCTTACCTATGGAAAACTTCACTATAATCACCCATGGATTATAGGGTGATTAATCCTATAACCCCTTTGGACTAGGCCAAGACTCTAGAATTATTCCCCATCAAGTGTTATAGATAGCCACTACCAACAAATTGGATTTGGGACATAATATAATAGGAACCCTGTTGCTGTCCTCTATGTTGTATTCTTGTACAGAATTTAACGCCAAGAACATTGGAGGGGTTCTACTACCAGTCTCCTCCCCCACTCCAAAGAATTGGTAAAAACTCACAGCAGTGTGGCCCAAAGAACAGTTTGGGGATCAACTTGGAATTTTCTTACAGGTTCTGGGATTTCAAGACCCAGTGTCCCAAAGTGCTTTGGCCTATCCCACCTTGTTTCCAAATATAAAAATTTCTGTCTTTGTCTACATATTTATTCTCTTTACAGCATTTAAGCATCACTCATCTTTCAATTGATGTATTCAAAATTTTTCTTCCTTAAAAACTATACCCTACAAATGTTTGCTGTCTGTTTTACTAACTAATGAAAATGACTATGCGATATAAAGTTTAGTGCTCTAAGGGTTCTCTGCCTTTATTCTCTTGGTTTTTGTGTCATCCTCTGTAGGAAAGAATAAGAATCATCTCCTTTTTAGAGTCCAAGCTGAAAATAAGTCCCCCATTCATAGTGTCTTGAAACTTCCTATGTCATGCTATTATACTTCCCCCAGGAAAAAACAGCTTGGCATATTAACTATTTAATTATGTCAAACCCAGTATCATGTAAGTTTAATATAGCATGTCTTATTTCCCTTGCTAGCCTGTGAGCTTCAGGAGGCCAGGGATTATGCTATTCATCTATTTATCTCTCTTAGACTATTTAATCTCTCACCAAACATGTATATAGAAGGTGTTTCATACTTTCTTCTTTTTTTCTTTCTTTTTTTTTTTTTTTTTTTGAGGCAGAGCCTCAAGCTGCCACCCTGGATAGAGTGCCCTGGCATCACAGCTCACAGCAACCTCCAATTCCTGGGCTCAAGCGAGTCTCTTGCCTCCGCCTCCCGAGTAGCTGGGACTACAGGCGCCTGCCACAATGCCCGGCCATTTTTTGGTTGCAGCCGTCGTTGTTGTTTGGCGGCCCGGGCTGGGTTCGAACCCGCCTGCTCAGGTGTACGTGGCTGGCACCTCAGCCCGCTGAGCCACAGGTGCCGAGCCTTTTTTTCTTTTTTTTTAAGAGACAGAGTCTCACTTTGTCATCCTCCATAGAGTGCTGTGGCATCACAGCTCACGGCAACCTCCAGCTCTTGGGCTTAGGCGATTCTCTTGCCTCAGCCTCTGGAGTAGCTGAGACAACAAGCGCCTGCCATAACGCCCAGCTATTTTTTTTTGTTGTTGTTGCAGTTTGGCCAGGGCTGGGTTTGAACCTGCCACCCTTGGTATATGGGGCTGGCGCCCTACTCATTGAGCCACAGACGCCACCTCCACCTTTTTCTTTTCTTTTTCTTTTTTCTTTTATAGAGACAGAGTCTCACTTTCTCGCTCCTCGGTAGAGTGCCGTGGCATTACAGCTCATAGCAACCTCCAACTCCTGGGCTTAGGCGATTCTCTTGCCTCAGCCTCCCAAGTAGCTGGGACTACAGGCGCCCGCCACAACTCCCAGCTATTCTCTTGTTGCAGTTTGGCCGGGGCCAGGTTTGAACCCACCATCCTCAGTATGTGGGGCCGGCGCCCTACTCACTGAGCCACAGGTGCTGTCCACTTTTTTCTTTTTTAATGAAAAATCTATTAGACTTATCTGGGGGAAGAGACTATTTCCACTGCAGTAGACTACACCTCCATTCCAACCTAAATAACTCTTGGATCTGAGAAAGAAGCAAAGGAAATTTGTTTCTATAAATACTATCTCCTTCTTGTCTTCATCTGCAAGAATCCATAATATCTGAGGAATTCCTCAGCCTTCCATGTGCAGTATCTCTGGTTCTAAAGGCTGGTTGAGTACTATAATCACCTGGGGAGTTTCTAAAAATTGTCAGTGCCAGGACCCTATTCCAGGACAAGTTTTCCAGAATGTAGGAAGGTAGAGCCCAGATCCTTCATTTCTCCTAGTCCTCAAAACATCCCTGAAGAAAAAGTGCTATTATCCCCATTTTCCAGATGAGGAAACTGAGTCTCAGAGAGATTAAGAACTTGCCCATTACATATCTAATAAGGAACAGACTAGCCTGGTTCCCAAATAGTTCTCAAACACATGTTGTTTTGTTAGTTGCCCTCCCTAACACATTTTAACAACATATGACGTAGAACCGCCAAGATCCCTTACCCTGCTAAGCTGCAGACAGGCAAGTGGATCAGACACAGGGAGCCATTCATGCACACCCAGAAGGAAAGGACCTTTGCTCACTTCCACGCCTCACTTTTCACTCCCAAACACAGCTGTCACAAACCCCATCTCTTTGAATTGTCAACTCTCTCGTTCCATCTCACCATCAAGAGTCAGACGACTGTTTTCTCTGGAGGAACCAGAAGGTTAGAGCAGCACAAATGCTGGAGTGATGGCCAGGCCAAAAGCCAATGTTGTTCATAAATATTACCGTGGATTTGGAACACTTTTATTTCCTGAATATGCTATGTGCTTAGATTTCAGTGAGTATAAGTGCGTGAGATGAAATTTGGTTTTAAAAAAAGACAAAATGAATTAAATGGATTGACACAAGTGAACCAGAAGTGAGAACAGCTTGCCTCTTCCTCAATTCTTCTTTGTGGCTTTTCATTTTATTTATTCCCTATACAAAACAAAAATACTCAAAGCTATGCTCAGCAAGATTGAAGAATCTCCCATAAGAATTCGCATGTTCATTAGTTAGAGAATTTAGTCAACTTTTCTTCTTTTTCCAAATGCTGCACGAAGAGCTACTTTTTACTGTTTTTTGCTTAGCAAATATGGAGCTGCAGAGGCTTCTTGGGGAAGGGTAAAGCAGCTGCCAGACTCTGCAGGTTCGAACGGAGGCAGACTTCTTTCCCCAGCTTGTTGCTGGCTGGGGACAAGCCTTCCACAATATGGATTTCGTTGTCTGAACTCCCTCAGCTCAGCAACGCCCCTTGTCAGGGCACAGAGCCTGCAGTTATATCACAGGTCAGACCAGTAAACAGCTAGTCATGAATCACAGAGGCTCGTGGATTTCTGCCGAACAAAGAACTCCAGCTCTGAGAAAATTTCTGGCCCAGGCTTTCCCTCTGTCCCAGTGGAAAAGCAGGTAAGTTCCACTTGGTGCCATAGAAAACAAGGTTCACCACGGGACAGGTGTACTTAACCTGGTCATCGCTTTCTCTTCTCACATCCACAAATGCCGTTTTTCATACCAGCTGCATCCTAAACACTGAGTTAAGATGTGATTCGTAGCGGTGGTGGGCGCCTCAGTAGGAGCTTTCTTAAGAAGAAAAGGCTTTGATTGAGCCAATGAAAGCTGTTGCCAGGGAACCAGATGCCATGAACAGGCCGCTCCAGCAGCCTAAGAATACAAGCCAGGAGTGCTGGACTGAGCATTAAGTGTACTTGGCAGCTGAGTCCTTCAAGGCCTGTTAACCCTTTGTGCACCTAGCCACATCTAGACAGTAAAGGAGGAGAAGGATTATCATAAAATCTGAAAAGCCAAGCCCCCCTGCTGTCAGTAGCCCCCACTGGAGCGTGCCATTTCACAGATGTTCTCCCTGCCCATCTGACAACTCCCAGGGACACAAGCTTTAGAGTCGGTTGGCGTCGGAGGCAGGCACGAGCAAGGGCTGCCCGGAGGAGCGTGGGGCGGAGGCTCTGCAGAGAGTGCTGCTCATGTCCGGCCCCGCTTGGTTCAGCACCAGCACCTGGTTTGAGACAGGGTCTCACTCTGTTGCCTGGGCTAGAGTGAGTGGTGTTATCAGCTCACAGCAACCTCAAACTCCTGGGCTCAAGTGACCTTCCTGCCTCAGCCTCCCAAGTAGCTAGGACTAAGGGCACATACTACCATGCCTGGCTAATTTTAAAAAATGTTATGGAAGGCCAGGCATGGTGGCTCATGCCTATAATCCCAGCACCCTGGGAGGCCGAGGTGGGTGGCTCACTTGAGCTCACTAGTTCAAGACCAGCCCAAGCAAGAATGAGACTCTGTCTCTAAAAAACTAGCTGGGCATTGGGTGGGTGCCTATAGTCCCAGCTACTTGAGAGGCTTAGGCAAGAGGATTGCTTAAACCCAAGAGTTTGAGGTTGCTTGAGATATCATCTAACGCCAGTAAGATTAGCCCACATGATGAAATCCCAAAACCAGAGATGTTGGCGTGGATGTGGAGAAAAGGGAACACTTCTGCATTGCTGGTGGGAATGCAAACTAATATATCCACTTTGGAAAGACGTTTGGAGAATACTCAGAGATCTAAAAATAGAATTGCCATTTGACCCTATGATTCCTTTACTTGGTATATACCCAGATGACCAAAAATCACATTACAACAAAGATATCTGCACCAGATTGTTTATTGCA
>CAUYRH010168260.1:0-15249 GCA_963574655.1 Perodicticus potto | reverse complement strand
CTAAACCCTATATAAGCTGCGTTGTAAAAAATAAAATTTGAGACCTTGATCAGATTATAGACTTGGTCTCCTTCTCTGTGTCTGGTTTGTCTCTCATCCAGGTTGACTTCCCCTCGGGCCCTTGTTGAACCCCCCGCTGGCCGGGGCATTTTCTTCCCTTCTTTCTTTGGCTTGGAACCAGTGACATCCCTGCCTTGTTGGACACTTGGATCAATATTTCAAAACTTACTTTCTAGAAATTTTTAGCTTTGGAGTTAGGTGTTTGTTTGGACAGAGTCTCACTCTGTCTCCCTGGCTACAGTGCGTGGCATCATCATAGCTCACTGCAACCTTGAACTCCTGAGTTCAAGTGAGCCTCCCTCCTCAGCCTCCTGAGTAGTTGGGACTATAGGCCCTGCCACCACACCTGGCTAAGTTTTCTATTTATTTTTTTAAATACCTTCCATACACTTAATTCTTTTTTTTTTTTTTTTTTAATTTATTGTTGAGGATTCATTGAGGGTACAAGAAACCAGGTTACACTGATTGCATTTGTTAGGTAAAGACCCTCTTACAATCGTGTCTTGACCCCTAAAAGGTATGCACCAAGACCCCACCCCCTCACTTCTTCTCTATTTTTTTTTTTTTTTTTTTTTGTAGAGACAGGGTCTTGCCTTTGCTCAGGCTGATCTTGAACTTCTGGCCTCAAGTGATCTTCCCGCCTTGACCTCTCAGAATGCTAGGATTGCAGGCATGAGCCACAGTGCCTGGCCTGGAGATAGGTTTAGAGTCATGGATTAATTCACCTGATAATTATTAACTACTTAATGCCTATTGGCATTCCTTGTGCTAGTTGCTTGGGGAAAATGGTACAAAGAATCTTATTCTCAGAGTGCTCTCAATATAGTAGGAGGGGAGAGAGAAAAGAGAGAGAGACACGCACACATCACATACACACAATTAATGTGATGTGTGCTTAACAGGAGTGGAGCAGTTTGTGTGAAAGCCCAAGGCTAGAGACCATGGTGTCTTCATGTTGTGCTGGTTCCTATGGACAGAGCGTGGACTTAGGTGTGTGGAATGGCCTGCTTACAGCCCCCTCCTCACCAGGGACTGGCTAGTTGACCCTGGGCAAGTCATTACCATTCTGCGCCTCTTCATCTATAAAAAAGGATACTGATTCTACCTCTGAGGACTGTTATGGTTATGAAATGAGGCAGCCGAGATAAAGAGCCATTTCTAGAAGCTCCGTTCAGATGCTTTGGTGCCTTTACACACGTTAGGTGAGTGGAACCAGCGCGAACATGATCCTCAAGTTTCAGATTAAGACTTCGGCTTCTCTGAAAACCACCTTAGAGAAAGTAGTCGCAACATCACGGTCAAATAAGCATTCTCCCTGACTCACGGTCATGTCTTCTTTTTCTCTGCAAGGGTCCAAGTTTTAGTAAAAAATATACTTTGAGAAATCAATACAAAATTTGATCCAGCCAGGTCAAGCTAACCAGCTGACCTAATCTTAAGGTATCGTGAAACGTGTTTCAATTTATTAAACTCCTGTACGTCTAAGCAGAAGCTGCAAGAAACAGTGCTTAGGTATGGAAGAAAAGAAGCTCAGAAGGCTAAATTTAGATAACACCTGAGTTGCTTTGCTGCTAAGTAGAATTTAATAGAGGTGCATCTTTGCAATCTTTATGTGTGCCTGGCATGGCAATTTATTTTGTTTGTCAAAAAGGAATGCTTAAGGAAAGAAAGAAAGCTTTCTGAATTGCAACAAGAATTTCATATCAGCAAAGGCCCTTTTGACTGAAAGGCTACTCATTTTCCATCGCTAGGGATAATTTATGTCTGGGGCAAAGCTGGTTGCCCTCACTTTGCCTAGAAGAATTCTTGAGTACATTTTGGCCTCTTGAAACATGTATTTCCTGTGTGTGAGACTACAGTGACGTGATTCTTGCACATCTCAAATTCCCAAGGAGAATCTTTCCTCTGTAGCTCTGAGATATTGCAGGCTGGACTGGCCCCAATATGAACTGGATGGTTAACAGCCTGAACCGGGTTACACTAAAGAGAAATTTATTACCTAGCCAGTGTCTTACGTGTAATTAATAAGACATTTTGGGTTATAGAATGTTGAAGACTGAGTAAAGATAACTTAGGCAAAAAGGAGATTCCATCGGAGAAACGTTAGATCATTCCAAGTAACCTGAGAAAGTGGCGTGAAACGTCTGGGTCTCAGAGCAAAACAGAACTAGGGCATGCACCTTAGCTGAGACCTGCTTTTCCTCATCTCATCTCTGCTTCTCTGAGTGTTTCATTTTGATGTCTCTTCACATCGACCAGCTACAGGAAATGTGGCCGCTAGCACCAGATCTCACACCTCAGACATACCTACCAAATAGGGAACCCCCAACTCTTTTCTTGATAACCATTCAAAAAAACCCAGAGCTGGATTTTATTTGGACATCATGAGTCAAGTACCCAACCTTGAATTAATCATCTAAGGTCTGGAAGACTTGGTTATATAACACAAACATGCCATCTGGGCATCCATGTCTGGATATCAAGGTCATGTCCAGAGGACTGGCATTTTAGGGAGGGCAACCATCACAAGTGGTGCTAACTATACTGTTCATTAATGATCTTTTATTTCAGCTCCATCATTTACAGTCGTGAGTGAAGTTTTGAGCAACGTAGATGTCTCCTGTACCATGGTTGTTACCAAGAGTTAGGTAGTATATATTCATATATACTATACATATAAATATATAGCACAGTGCCTGTATATAGGAGGCAGTTGGTAAATGGTACTTATGATTGTGATGGTGATAAATTTGGGTAAGGGTGCAGGAAAGAAGAAGATGGGGGTAGTGGCCTGCTCAAATTTCTGTGGAATCCCAAATAAAAACAGTTATCTGGTATATAGGAAATGTTGCCCTAAGCTGAATAAGAGGTCTTATTTGGCGTATCAGAAAAGTCTTCTGAGGGCCTTGGAACAATTCTCTTTGTCCTTTGAAAATACCAGAGACCATTAGGATAATCATTTCTTGTGGAATTTATGTGCTATGGTCACATTCGTTCATCCACTTGTTCTTACATCAAATATGTAAATCTATGTGCGTGCATATATATATATATATATATATATTTTTTCATATATGAGAACTGTTGTATACTAGGAACTTTTCAGGAATAGAAAATGACATGGATAATGATACAGAGAAGATATAGTTTATGCTGGACTAATTATTTTAGTGGGGAACACAGACAGAAAAAAAGGTGAAGGAACAAATTTATGAATAGATCATGTGCTATGGTAACCACAGGGAGAGAAAATCTGGATGATGTGGGAATGATGGTCCAGAATGCCCAAGGTAGTTCTCTTTGAAGAAGTAACATGGAAGCTGGAAGCGTGAGGAGTGGAGAGTCAGTGGGAGAGAGTTCCCAGCCGAGGGACCAGCAAGCAGTTGCATAAGCTTTGCAGAGGAGAGGACTTTGATGTACTTGCTAAGCTAAAAAAGAGCTGGACAGTGGTTAGGGAGGAGCAGGGCCTTAGAGCCCAGTGTGGTCAGCCCAGTTAAGATACCTAGGTTGGTTTTGGCCACCCTGAAAAGAATTATTAATTTTTACATAATGGTCCCATCTCTAACCAATTAAAAGGTGTATATTGAGCAGAGTCAGACATCAGCTCCACCCATACACATAGTATTGTCCTCACAGCACCGTCAATGCCAATGAAGCTCTTCTGTGAGTATATTACAGACGGAGTCCTCTCCTGAAAGGAACATTCCTCCATGCAGAACTTCTAAAAACCAGTGATGTCCTTAACATTTAAGGTGCTGTTGCCCTATCTCTTAGGGCCCAGCCAAATCTGTTTAGAGCTCTCTGGTAGCTATCCCCAAATGTTGTGAGAATTGGATAAAATAATGCATGTAACCCGCTTGGCACAATGCCTGGTAGGTAGGAGGAACTCAGTAAATATAACGATCATGTATATGGCTGCCAGTTTTCTTTCAAACAGAGAAACCTTTCCCATAAGATTTTGAGGGATTTCAGGGCAAGGACTTGATTTTGCGTCTCTTCGAATCCCAAAATCTTAGGTGACTTCATACATGACTGGCATTAAGTGAGTGGTTTTTGAATGAGTGGATGGAGAAAGGAAAGATTTTAGGAGGACGTATCTTTCTCTAAGGAGCCATGTTCTTCTGACATTCCATTCTAAGGTTTCCTCCTGGGTATACAGAGTATACTTCTATTGTTTCTACAAGCTAGGTTTTTACAATATTTCCCCTTATGGTGATTAACCCCAATTTTGTTCAAGGAACCACTTTTTCCTAGCAGGTGACCGTCTCAGAGAGATTGTAAAGTGGCCCCATATTTCCAAGGAAGGAGGGCAAGTGATCTAGCATAGGCCAAGCCTCCTCTTTCTCTCAGAATAAAATCCTGAGAACAATGACAGATAGGTGCCTTACAGCATGAGCTTATTCACCTTGACCTTGCCCTCAGAGGATGTGCAATAGTTCCAACTACTTAGATCCACAGAGCTGGTTCTGAAACTTTTCCGCAAGTTCTCTGAGTTCCCCAATGTCATTTAAATAAATTTTCTGTCTTAGATGATTTCCATACTTACTTTCTATTGCCTGCAACCCAAGAAACCAGAGAATTCAAGAGGCTAGGATATAAGTTGTAAAGCAGAAACATCACGTGCCATACACTAGGCTCAGGGAAGCTGGGAGTGTCCTCGTGATCTGTGCTGATACAAGGTGCATCAGGGATGCTGCAGTTGGTAGACCAGTTATATACTAGGGCACTTGGCATGTTGGGCAGCATGGCTTGGTGGTTCAGTATCCACTAATTCAGTGTTCATGGCAACGTGATATGTATATACACACATACATACATCTGTATGTGTACCTATATACATACCGGTTAAATATCCCTTATCCGCGTGATTTGGCTTAGAAGTACTTTACTAAGTACTTACACTTAGAAGTATCAGATTTTGGATTTTTTCAGATTTTTGTGTATTTTCATTATACCCGCTGGTTGAGAATCCCTAATCCAATATGCTACAGTGAACATTTTCTTTGAGCATTATGTTGGCACTCAAAAAGTTTCACATCAGCAACTAGGGAAACCAGCCACATACACCAGAGCTGGTGGGTTCGAATCCAGCCCCAGCCAGCTAAACAACAATGACAACTACAACAAAAAAAAAATAGCCGGGAGTTGTGGCGGGCACCTGTAGTTCCAGCTACTTGGGAGGCTGAGGCAAGAGAATGGCGTCAGCCCGAGAGTTGGAGGTTGCTGTGAGCTGTGACGCCACGGCACTCTACCCAGGGTGACAGTCTGAGACTCTGTCTCAAAAAAAAAAAAATTTTTTTTTTTTCACACTTTGGAGCATTTAGAATTTCAGATTTAGGAATTAGGGGTGATCAATTTATTTATCTCACATAGATTATAATCTTAAATTGTAAAAACAACTAACCCTTGTATGTTCTATTTTATTTTACAAAAGGAGAAGTGAAGGTCAGCAGCATTTGAGGGATTTTCCTGAGGACTTCCCACCCGTAGGTGCCAGTTGGCCAGAGCTGGGGTTCAAATCCTCTCTATTTACCCCCAGAACCAGAGTTGCTTCACTACCCTGCCCTTCTGCCCCCTTCCAGCTCAGCCCTTCTGGTCATCTCTGTCTCAGAGCTGGAATAAGAAGGCAGAGTGTCACCTTCTCAATCTCAGCTGAGAATCACATGTGGGGCGACTCCAAGTGTTTATATTCTGTGCATGGCCTTGAGTGACTGGGGAAGCACCACAGCTATTGATTTTGAGGTTACAAATAAACTTTAGCAACTAGGCTAATTCATAAATATGGAACCCATGAATAATAAGGATTGACGAGTGTGTGTGTGTGTTACAGCTAGAAGACAAGAGACGCTCCCCTCTCTGGGTTAAAGAATTCAGATGCCATATTATGAGAAAGCCCTCTGGAAAGGGTGCTGTGGAGGGGAACTGCAGGCAGCTTGAGGAGTTGAGAGTGGTCCCTGGCCAGCAGACAGCTATAAAAAAGGAATCTCAGTCCTGCAGCTGCAGATGGCTTCTGCTAATAATCTGATAGGGCTTAAAGTGGATCTTTGCCCAGTGGAGCCTCCCGTGAGCTACACTCCCATCCAGCACCAACGTGAGCCTGTTGGAGACCCCAGCTGGAGAGACCCAGCTGTGCTGTGCCAGGACCCAGCAGTGCTGAAGGATACTGAATGGTGTGTTTTAAGGTTCTGGGTGTACAGTGTTTCGTTATACCGCAGGGGTGAGTACTTACACATTCCTACATGGAGACCAGAATCCCTTGGCCAGGAGCTCAGCACCTATGTAGCGGTTTGCGTCTGCTCCTGGTTGTTAGGAAGCCAACCCAGCAGGCACAGTGGAGCCATTAGGACACGGCCCACTAAATGTGATTGGGTGCTGTGGCCCTGCCGGAGGGATGCGGGTCCCCTGGACACTGGAAGACCGGGTGTGGCTGGAGCAGCCTATCAGCCAGGGGGACACAGTAGGTAAGTTCCGAGGTGGAATTCACTCAGCTCTGCAAACATCTAGACTCAGGACATGATGCTCCCTTTCCGCTGCCTCCCTCCCCCTACTCCGAATGCCAATGGCAGGTGTTTTAAGTGTCGACAAGTTTTTAGATCCTGGCAAAGGCAGCATACTGGTTGCCATGGAAGAGATGTGAGTGGACAGACGTGGGTGTGTGCATCCTGGTGTAAATTGTTAAGCACATCAACCCTTCTGCTGCCTTTGGTTCCTGGGATGACGAATCTCCTCTCTCCTGACAGTGGGCCCTTTAACCCTTTCCTAATACTTTCTTCACGTACAGGAGATGAAGACTGTCGGTAAGGAGGCTTGGAAAGCATCCAAACTATAGATTTCGCTTTAAAATAAAATGATTTCCAGTTTACAAATAGTACGATTCTCATGTATTTTAAGAGCATGTATGTGTGAAGCAAAGCCCCCCAAAACATTTGAAACCCTGTACATCCGAACATATATACCTTGGTGCGGTGAATGGGAATGGATTTTGTTACTTTTTTTCTTTTTTGCCTTTTCCTTCTTTGGAACAACAAAAGGTTAAAAAACTCATTATGTATCGGGGAAGAGAAAAAAATTCTTCCTTGGAGGTCAGGCTCTTCTTTCAATCAGGCTGCCACGGGTGGTGGGTGGTGATAGATTTGTGTGTGGGTGTTTGTGAAATACGCAACGAGAATCCTGGTTCCAGAACTTTTGATGCCAGTGAAATTAAATAATCTTAAATGTCACCTTCGATGACTCCCTCGTTCCTGCTGTATCCAAGCTAAAGCCATGTGCATGATTCCTTTTGCCTAGAATGCCTTTTCCCATCTGCTTATAAACAGACAACTTCTCACTCCTCAAGCTCCACTCAAATTTTGCCTCTTGGAGAAAGTTTCCCTGACCCAGAGAAGGTTGGGGTTCAGTTAGGGGACCCTCCTGTGGGCTGCCTCAGTCTCTCCCTTTAGCACACTTGGCAATGGCCTGTTTTCCCCAGTTAGAGTAGAAATACCTTGTGTATCCATCTCTAGCACCTAGCGCAGGGCTCAGGGGCATCGTAGTAAAGTGCTCAGTAAGTGAGATAAATTTCAGTTTAGCTCTCATTTTGCCGAGTTGAAAAGGGACCCCAGCTGCGCTTGGCTCAGAAGTAACCCTAATCGCGTGGGAGCGAACACCTCGCTAAGCCAAAATGCACGCATGGCCAGGGATTTTACATTCTGCATTTTTCACTCCCTAACTGGGATACGCATGCAAGCCTGAGGGGTAATGATTTACCAGCTTCATTTTCCAAGACTGTTATCTTTCATCTTGACACACTGGTAAAATCATTTAATTATCGCTATTTTGCCTTGTCATGATGGCGCCACTGTGATCTATTATTTAGATTTTTCAGGTTTTTCTGCCTTCCACCTACTCGGCGGGGCTGAAGTTGAGATTTCTTGCATGATTTGGGTTCTGTAACTTCATGAACATAGACTTCTGAATGACAAGCAATTGGTATGTAAAATCGGTAGGAATCTCTCATTTGGAGAATCTGCTGGTGTCCATTTTCACTAGGAGCTTAATGGTACTCAGCCACTGCCTTGCTGGCCTCTAGCTTTCCCACTCCACAAACACTCTCAGATCATCGCTGCCCTGGACTGTAGGTTTTGTCTCCCTGATACGCTTTTTCCCAAAGGCTTTTTTTTTTTTTTGCAGTTTTTTGCCGGGGCTGGGTTTGAACCCACCACCTCCGGCATATGGAGCTGGCACCCTACTCCTCTGAGCCACAGGTGCTGCCCTTTCCCAAGGGCTTTTGATGGGTCACTCTTAGAAGGTATCATTTGAAGATAGCCTGACTCCCAATTTAGAGTAGGCCACTGACACCCACACCCACCTTCTATTGTTATCACACCATTCTGCTCTTTTGTTTGATTTTTCTAATTATATATGGAGACTATCTTTTTTTCCCTGATAAATTTGGAAATTCAGAAGTGTATAAAAGTCACCTATACTCCTACAGGCTTGGCGTTAATTGCGGTATGATATCTGGTGTGTTTTGTTCCAGTTTTTTCTCTACACATTTAAATTCTTATTTCTTACCTTGTGTGCTATTTCGTTTTGTGCTGCTATAAAGGAAATAGCAGAGGCTGGATAATTTATAAAGAAAAGAGGTTTATTTGGCTTCTGCAGACTGCTTAGGGAACATCACACACATGTCTAGTTCTGATGAGGGCTTCAGGGAACTTCCAGTCAAGGTGGAAGGCAAAGGGAGAGAGGGCGTATCACACGGTAAGAGATGGGTAAGAGATGGGGGGAGAGGGGAGAGAACGAGAGAGAGAGAGAGAGAGAGAGAGAGAGAGAGAGAGAGAATGAGATGGGAGGTGCCAGGCTGTTTTTAACATCCAGCTCTCAAATGAGCTAGTAGAGCCTGAAACCATTCATTCCCAGGGCAGAGCACCAAGCCATTCATGAGGGATTCACCCCCATGACTTAGGCACCTCCCACTGGGTCCCTGGGGATCAAATTTCAACATAAGATTTGGAAGGGATAAACATTCAAACCATTACCTTACTTTCTTACTTATAATTTTTATGATAGAGATTTACAAACATGCTCAAAAGGAGAAAAGATAGTATGGTATCTTTTCCTGTGCACCCATCCTCCAACTCATGTATCGGGAGTGTTCTTGTGCAAATTCCTGTGCACCCATCCTCCAACTCATATATCGGGAGTGTTCTTGTTTCCTTGGTCTTTGTTTTTGAGACAGAGTCTCTGTCTCCCTGGATAGAGTGCTGTGGCATCATAGCTCACAGCAACCTCAGTAAAGATCTTCTTGCCTCAGCCCCCGCCCCCAGTAGCTGGGACTACAGCACCTGCCACAAGGCCCAACTAGTTTCTCTATTTTCAGTAGAGATGGGGTCTCGCTCTTACTCAGGCTGATCTGGAACTTCTGACTTCCAGGGATCCACCTGCCTCAATCTCCCAGAGTGCTAGGATTACAGGCATGAGGCTCAGGTAAGCGTTTTTATAATGAAAAGTTCTTTATAAAAGAGCCAGTGAAATAAGAGCAAGCGGAGTGGTAAACAGCTTAGGAACCACTAGAAAAACATCCTTTTGTAGCCCCCAGTGAAATAATGGAGCTTAGCAGTCATGATCAATAGCTGTTAAAATCATTAGGTAGATGGGGGATGGGGTATTTGGTGATGGACAGATCAGTGGTTTTGAGTGGTATCATCCTGATCAATTTTAGTGTCCAAAAATGGGAAAATGAAATGTCATGTGCCTCCATACAATGCCATCGGACATGCGCAGGATCACCGCCATGTAGTCTTGCTAAAAGGAGAGGAAATTGCAAAGCTGTACCCTTTGACCTGGACTTTCAGTCAGGTGGGATGAATTGGTCTAGAGAGCCAATGTACAGCAAAGGAATCTGCTTAATGTTATGTTATATATTGAAAATTCCCTAAGAGAACAGATTTTTGGGTACTCTTACTACCAACTGTGGATAAAGTGATGGATATGTTAATTTGCTTAGCTGTAGTTGCCATTCACTATGCACACACATATATGATTTACAGTATATCTCAAAACAATCTAGCATACCGTACATATACACAATAAAAATAAATATGAAAAGAAGTTATGCCTGAATCCAATTAAGCCTTTAGCTCTAGGAAGATTTAGTCTAGATTAGATTTAGGAACTAGGAAGCCTAGAGGAAAAATATCAAGGATGCTTTTGTGTTTGGGTAAAAATGGTCAGATCCAGAAAGTGGGGAATTTTAGCAGATAATTATAGAAAATAATACAAGGAACCCCTTGTACTCACCTTCTAGCTTTGTCACATCTTAACATTATTTTACATTTGCTTCAGAATTTGTGAAGATTTGAAAAATGGTAGGGTTGAAGCCTCTAAAACCTTTCCTCACCCCTTGTATCTTCTGTCCAAATCATTACTCCCATGGATATTTCCTACATATTTATGAATCTACAAACTATGATATTCATGCATCTTTTATGCTCAACCTTACTTTCTTAGTTTATCTATGTTTTCACATGTAACTCTTGTTTATTCAATTTAACTTGCGTATAATATTTACCTGTGTAATGACACCAGGATTTTTTATCCATTCTCCTGTTGATGGACATTCAGATTATTTTTTATTTTTCACTTTTCAAATAAGACTGTAATAAATATTTGTAAACTTGCTTCCTTGCACTTTGACTCATTAGGCTATGTCTTCAAGTTCACCAGCTATTTCTAAAACCATATCCAAAATGCTTCAGTCATCATTCTTTTTAGTCCTTTGCACCTCCATACGAATGGTAAGAACAGTGTGTTAAAGTTTGATGAAAGTAATAATTATAATTTTGAAATGAATTACATTAAATTTTAGGATTTAAGGAGAGGTTATACCCTTATGATATTGCTTTCTTTTCTATGAATATGGTATACCTTACCATTTTTGAGGATTTCTTTCATGACTATTAATAATCTATATCTTTATTTATACATTTAAATCATTTATGTATAAATTATCTGTCTTTATATATCTTCTCTCTCTCTCTCTCTCTCTCTCTCTATATATATATATATACACACACACACACACACACACACAAAATGTTAAAAATATTGCCAGATATGTTAGAGGTTTTGTGTATGTGAATGGTATTTTTTTTCTTTTCTTTTTTTGGGGGGGATTTGTTTTCTTATATGGTGGATTATTTATTTTATTTCTGAATATAATGATGTTATTGATTTTTATGTTTATCTAGCAATCTTACTAAAGTCTTAATAGATTATGGATATTTTTGGATATTCTATTTGTGATATCCTTTGTCAAGACTGTTTTGGCTTTCTCTTTCCAATTTAAATACATAAACATATCAATCTCTGTATAATTTATATATATATAAGATTTATGTATTTATATATTTATTGACACTATGTATATTGTCTGTTGCATTAACTAGAGGAACAAGAGTGCAAATGAGTAAGAGCAGTGATTATGGGCATTCTTTTTCTATTCCTTACAGGTGAGACATCCATATGGGATGGATAGGAATCCATCTATAGTTTCGTCTTTAAGCATGATCCTTGCAATAGGTTTTGATAGATAACCTTACTTAGTTAAGAAATTTCTCTATTATAGTTAGTTTTCTAAGAGTTTTTATAATGAGTAGGTATTAAGTTTTATAAATGCTTGTTCTTCAGAAATTGCTGAAGATTATATGCTCTCCTCCTTAATCTTCTAATGTTGTACATTACCTTAATAGGAGTTACAGTTTTAAATCATTATTGGATTCTTGGGATAAAACCTGTTTGATTATGATGTATTATTATTTTTAGATTCTGATGAATCCAATTTGAAAATGCTTTATTTGGGATTTTTACATCTCCGTTGATAAGTGAAAATGGTTTATAATTTTTTCTTCTCATCCAGTCCTTGTTTGATTTTGTTACTAAAGTAATACTACCCTCGTTAAGTGAGTCATGACTTGCTTTTTATAGTCCCTGAAAGAATTTACATAAGGTGGAAGATTATCTTTTCCTTGAAAATGTGATAAAATTTGCCTATAACTTTTTGCTTTTGGGGTGTACATATTAGACATCTTAGGAATGTGTCGGTTTGGGGATACAATAGATGGTTCCTCTTCTCAAGTCAGTGGTTCACAACTGGAGGCAGCTTGGCCCTTAAGAGGGGACATTTGGCAATGTCTGTAGACACCTAGCATGTTAACAAGATGTTAACAATATTCACATACTGTTATTTGATGAGTAATTCTATGTTATGGTCATTGGCTTATTGTGGGTTTTCTATTTTTTTTCTAAAGTCAATTTTAATAATGTAAGGTTTTCTAGAAAACTATACCTGTAATATACTAATGTTTGCTTTTGGTGTAGAGCTGGCTTATCATTTACTTTTCTCAGTTTGAAAACATACCAGGTGACCTAACAATTCCACTCCTGGATGTATATATATAACCCGAATATTTGAAAACAACTGCTCAAAATAAAAATTTTTAGAAGAATGTCCATAGCAGTACTTTTCACAAGAGCCAAAAGTTGAAAGCAACCCAAATGTCTATCCACTGACGGACAGATAAGCAAAACATAGCCTGTCCATACAAGAGGAAATTATTTGCCTATGGAGAGGAATGAAGCTTGAAATCTTTGCCTTCAAAATCTTATTTTATTGAATCTATTTTTATAGCCATGTCAGCCTTATTATTATTTTTTTTATTAAATCATAGCTGTGTACATTGGTGTAATCATGGAGTACAATGTGCCGGTTTCATATATAATCTGAAATATTTTCATCAAACTGGTTAACATAGCCTTCATGGCATTTTCTTAGTTATTGTGTTAAGACCTTTATATTCTGCATTCAGTGAATTTCACCTGTACCCTTCTAAGATACACCGGAGGTGTGGTCCCACCAATCACCCTCCCTTGCCGCATTCTCCATATTCTCAGACGTCAGTCGTATTTTATCTAGCATCTGTATGTCATACCTTTATGTCTATTTTGTTTGTTTGTTTTCTATCTTTCTGTATAACTTGGTTCAGATGTAGCTCTTGCAAACAGCAGCTGGTTGGATCTTGCTTTTGGCTGCAGTCATATCACCTCAATCTCTTAAAAGCTGAGTTGATATATTAACATATTGTATTATGATACAGATGCATTTAGGCTTTTAAAAACCATCTTATAATTTTATTCATAATGTTTTCCCTTCTCTTCCCCCTCTTTTACATCTTTCTCTTCTGTTGATCATCTTCACTTTATTTCTTCTATGTTCTACATTGGTTTGGCAACACAATAGATTTGTTTCTCTTCTCAGGTCAGTGGTTCACAACTGGAGGCAGTTTGGCCTCTAAGAGGGGATATTGAGCAATGTCTGTAGATACTTTTGGTGGTCATCTCTGGGGAGATACTCCTGCCATCTGGGGGTAGAATCCAAGGAAATTTCTACATAGCCTACAATGCACAAGGCAATCCCCACCATACTGAATTATCCAGCCCCCGTACCATAATGCCAGGGTTGAGAAACCTGTAGTGGTACCACAGCATAGATATTACCAGGCATTATTAATCCATTCTGTTTTATTAACTGAAAATGCAGTTTAATTTTTTTGAGATAGTTATTTGAAATCAACATTTAAATAGATTGTGAGTATTTTATCAATCTCTGGTTTCAGTTTCTTATTTCAGTATTTTTTTTTTATTCTCAAGCCATTTTGGGTTTTTGTTAAGAGTTGGTGAGTGGTAAGGTATCCCAGACTTTCTATTTTTTTATTATCTTTTTAGATTTTTATTAAATTATAACTGTATACATTTATTGGGTACAATGTGATGCTTTGATATACAATATGGAATGCTTAAATCAAACTGATTAATATAACTATCACCTCACTTCCTTATTTTTGATTGTGAGGGTACAACCAGGTCACGATTTTTGAATTTGTAGGCAGAGTCCCCCTTGTAGTTGTGTTGCCCACCTGAAATGTGGGCCATACACCTCTGCCTTGTGCCCTTTAAAAGTGGGAGCACATCAATCTCTCCTTCCTTACTCATTTCCCCTCCCCCTAATTTGAATAGAATTAAGTTTTTCTGCTATGTGGGTGTGTGTTAGATCATCTACTAGCTTCATAATAGAACTGAGTACATTGGATATTTCCTTTTCCATTCTTGTGATCCTTTACTAAGAAAAATATGTTTTGACTTCATCCAGGTTAATACAAAAAATGTAAAGTCGCCATATTTTCTTGCAGTTGAATAGTACTCCATGTTATACATATACCACAGCTTGTTAATCCATTCCTGAGTTGATGGGTAATTTGGTTTTTTCCCACATCTGGGTGATTGCACCTTGAGGTATGAAAAGCATTCTAGTGCAAATGACCTCATGATAAAATGATTTTTTTCTTCTGGGTAGATGCATAGTAGTGGGATTGCAGGGTCAAATGTGAGGTCTAATTTGATTTCTTTAAGTATTCTCCACACATCTTTCCAAAGAGGCTGTATTGGTTTGCAGTCCCCGCTGCCTTCTCTCTTAAGCCATAGTCAGATGGATCTAAAATATTAGATTAATAGTTTTTCTCCTATTATTTCATTGGCTTGTGGTTCTCATGAAAACCCTTCATCACGTTTACTTTCTCTGCAGGTGGTATTATCTCTTCTGACAGATTTTTAAGATTTTTTTGTTGTTGTTGTTGTTGTTCTTGATGTTCTGCAGTTTTGCTACGTTGTATGCAGGTGTCCATGTTATTTGTTCTGGTTGGAACTTTCAGAGGAGCAATGTCGCTTTGATTCTGGAAAACTCTCTGAGATGACTTCTTCAATTGCTCCTTCTCTGCTATTGTTTTCATTCACATGTGCGACTCCTATGAAGCGTGTGTTCTTGGAGCGTCTCAGTTATTCCTGTCATCTCTTACTGGCCCTGTCTATTGTCTTTTTCCTTTACTGCACTCTGAATGAATTCTTTGGAGTCATTTCTATGATCCTGACGTGGCTCCTGTGCCCATCTGTGGCCCAGTCATTTTTAACATTGACCTTCTATAATCTCAGTAAATGTTAACAATGAGACTTTGGGTATCAGTCATCCCATCTGTAAAATGGGCATAATAGTGGTGTTGACGTCATAAAACCCTCAGGGACTGAATCGAGATGATGTATGAACAAGCTGACGGAGCCCAGAATGTGGTGATCTTGACTGTGCATATTGTGGAGCTG
>CAUYRH010168256.1:0-16663 GCA_963574655.1 Perodicticus potto | reverse complement strand
AGGGAAAGACCGGGAGAGGAACGGAGAGAGCTTCTCTCTCCCCACTTGAATTCTCTCCCTCTACCAGGAGCTTTAGTGTTTTCTGTATTCTTTTCTGTAAATCAATTCTGTCTTACCACGGAGGGATTGGGGGGGGGGGGGGAAATAATTTAATGAAGAATAATAAAATACATATATTTAAAAAATAAATTAAAAAAAAAAGTTGCCTCTCAGTTCTCTTAGGGTTTAAAACAAAAGCCATATGTGATTCTCATTTTATGTCTCCCAAATTCTCTTTCTCTAAACCTGTATTTACTTGGGAGGCTGAAGCAAGAGAATCACTTGCGCCCAGGAGTTTGAGGTTGCTGTGAGCTGTTCACACTATAGCACTCTACCCAGGGCGACATAGTGAGACTGTCTCAAAAAAATAAAATAAGGGCTCGGTGCCAGTCTCATGCACCAAGGCTGGCGGGTTCGAACCCGGCCCGGTCCAGCTAAACAACAATGACAACTGCAGCAACAACAAAAAACAGCCATATGTGGTGGTGGGCACCTGTGGTCCCAGCTACTTGGGAGACTGAGGCAAGAGAATCGCTTAAGCCCAAAAGTTTGAGGTTGCTGTGAGCTGTGACGTCATGGCACCCTACCCAGGGTGACATAGTGAGACTCTGTCTCAAAAAAGTAAAATAAAATAAAAATATAAATCAGTATTTTTTTGTTTCAGTTTGTCCTTTCAGACTTTTTTTTTCTAGAGCAGTTTTAGGTACACGGCAGAGTGGAAGGTACTGAGATTTCCCTTAGGCCCCTTCCCCCCACTCATGTACAACCTCTCCCATTATCCACACCCCCCACCAGCGTGGTCATCTGTTACAGTCAATGAACTTGCATTGACACATCATTATCATCCAAAGTCCGTAACTTAAAGTTCATTCGTGTACATCTATGAATTTGGACAAATGTGTCACGACAGTATTTTCACTACCTTCAAAATCCTGTGTTCTGCCTGCTCTCCTTTCCCCTAACCCCCTTTAGTAGAGATGGAGGGGGGGTCTCACAACCCCTGATAACCCCTGGTCTCCAGAGTTGTGCCTTTTCCAGAACTTCACATACTTGGGGTCATCCAGTGTAGAGCCTTTTCAGAGTGCCTTATTTCACTTAGTAATATGCACTTAAGTTTCCTGCATGTCTTTCTGTGACTTGATAGCTTATTTCTTTTGTCTTTCTTTCTTTTTTTTGAGACACAGCCTCAAGCTGTCACCCTGGGTAGAGTTCCGTGGCATCACAGCTCACAGCTACCTTCAACTCCTAGGCTCAAGCGATTCTCCTGCCTCCGCCTCCCAAGGAGCTGAGACTATAGGCGCCCACAACAACATCTGGCTATTTTGTTGTTGTTGCAGCCGTCGTTGTTGTTTGGCGGGCCCGGGCTGGATCCAAACCCGCCAGCTCAGGTGTACATGGCTGGCGCCTTAGCTGCTTGAGACACAGGCACCAAGCGACTTTTTTTTCTTTTTTTTTTTTTTTTGCAGTTTTTGGCCGGGGCCGGGTTTGAATCCGCCACCTCCAGTATATGGGGCCAGCACCCTACTCCTTGACCCACAGGCGCTACCCAGAGCCTCTTTTTTTTCAAATTGAGACAGAGTCTCACTTTGTCACCCTTGGTGCAATGCCATGGCATTGTAGCTCACAGCAATCTCAAACTCTTAGGCTCAAGCAATTCTCTTGCCTCAGCCTCCCTAGTAGCTGGGACTACAGGCGCCCGCCACAACGCCCGGCTATTTTTGTTTGTTTGTTTGTTTGTTTGTTTAGCAGGCCCAGGCTGGGTTCAAACCCACCGGCCCCGGAACATGTGGCCAGCACCCTAACCACTGAGCTATGGGCGCCCAGCTGATAGCTTATTTCTTTTTAGAACTGACTAATATTCCATGGTCTGCTTGTGCCACAGTTTATCCATGCACCTACTAATGAGTCTTGCTTACAAATTTTGGCAATCACAAAGCTGCTGCAAACATCTGCCTGCAGGTTTTTGTGTGGACACAGTTTTCAAATTGGAAAAATGTAAACCTGTTTTTAAGCAGTGAGAAGATATTTTGCACGTTTCTTACAAAAGCCCGCTGACTGACTTCCTGCCCCCCCATCCCCTGAACACTTTGATTTGGAGGTGACTTAGGCGATGCCTTACTGGGCTCTTCAATGCCTGCAGGGCTTGTTACAGTGCATGCTGCTGGGCTTCACTCCCACAGTTTTAGACATAGTAGGTCTGGGCTGTGGCCCAAGAGTTTCCATTTCTAACAAATTCTTGGGGGACATTGGAGCTGCTGGTCTACAGGCCACACCTGAGAACCACTTGTCTTGACAACATTTACAATAAGCACTAGAAAAGAACCGAACTCGAACTGTTGATTTAAAAAAGAAAATGTTGGGGTGGCGCCTGTGGCTCAAAGAAGTAGAGCGCCAGTCCCATATATCAGAGGTGGCAGGTTCAAACCTGGCCCCAGCCAAAAAACTGCAAAAAAAAAAAAAAAAAGAAAGGAAATGATGAAAACAAAAGTAACTGGACCTGGACATCAGTAAAGGTAGTTATGTCAGTAAAGCCACACAGTGTCAGTTGTTTTAGAGTTTAGGGACCTATTGAAAGGCTGCTTTTATATTGCCTGCTGAGATGTACAGACATGTTATTACTTTATGAGTGATTATAAAACAATGCCCTAACTTATACCATCATGTTTATTGTATGGAGAGAACTGAATAACCTATCTTTGAGGATTACCAAAGTTTCATTATCTTGCTATTTTTTTCTCTTGAAGACCAGGGACCATGATTATCTTTGTACCTATCATTTGTCAATATGGTAGAAATTTAAATGCTTGTTGGATTAACTTGTTTCTTAACCCTTATTCTTTTTTGTTGTTGTTGTTGCAGTTCGGCCGGGGCCGGGCTCGAACCCGCCACCCTGGGTACATGGGGCCAGCACCCCACTGACTGAGCCACAACTTATTCTTTTTTAATCTTTCATTATCATACTTCATTGGAAATTTGTTTTGATCTTCACTTCTAACTTGAAGTTAAGACTATATCCACTCTAAAAAGTAAACATTTAAAGTTTCTAAAACAAGGGCCAGGCAAGGTGGTGGCTCAGGCCTGTAATCCTAGCAATCTGGGAGACTGAGGTGGGTGGCTTGCCTGAACTCAGGAGTTTGAGACCAGCCTTAGCAAGATCAAGATCCTGTCTCTAGGGTCGGTGGCCATAGCACATACACCGAGGCTGGCAGGTTTGAACCTGGCCCAGGCTAGCTAAAAACCAACCATGACAACCACAACAAAAAATAGCCAGGTGTTGTGGTGGGTGCCTGTAGTCCCAGTTACCTGGGAGGCTGAGACAAGAGAATCTCTTAAGCCCAAGAGTTTGAGGTTGCTGTGAGCTGTGATGCCATGGCACTCTACCGAGGGCGACATAGTGAAACTCTGTCTCAAAGAAAAAGAAAAAGATCCCATCTCTAAAAAACAGCCGGGCATTGTGGCAGGTACCTGTAATCCCAGCTACATGAGAGGCTGAGGTGAGAGGATCACTTGAGCCCAAGAGTTAGAGGTTGCTGTGAGCTATGATGCCACAGCGCCCTACCGGGGTCAAGAAAGTGAGATTCTGTCTCAAAAAAAAAAAAAAAGTTTCCAAAACATTTCCCAAGTTATAGCTTCCCAGATGTCATCGGTTGATTCTTCAAGTTTCCGAGGGGATGAACAGTTTCAACCACAGTCTGAAGTGCCCTATTTGTAGGAACTAGACAGGGACTCAGCTTCCCTTTGCAGTTCTTCCACTCTCTACCCTTCTAGCCTCACTGGAAGGGAATACTCACTTTCCCTGACTACTTGGGTTTTCTGTAGTGGACACTGTGGCGGACCACCCGGAAAGTCTTGTTCATACTGAAATGCTTATTCCCGACAATGTAGTGACCCACAGCCAAGTTCGTGCCCCCTACCTCTGCCAACCACCATGATTGCCTTCAGCCGAAGAGAGTGGCCTTCCCTCCAATGACTAATTGATGAAAGCATATATAAAACCCTGGTCCTCTTGGTACAGTTTGGGACAACTCTGAAGGGCCACACCCCCTCTGAAGAATTCCTCATAACATTGACTAAGGTCTTTGTTCATCCACATAGTGGTTCAACTTCTCCCTCTTCCCAATCCTTCCTTCAGCGGCTCACAGGTGTTGATCTCTTAAACAAGCCCCCCAAATTTCCCTTTGTGCAAATATCCCTCTCAGAGTTTGCTTCTGGGGGAACAGGACCTAGGACAGTGGGTGCAGTCTGAGAAGGCTGGCTGACAATGGGATTTTGTGGCCAGATGACCCACTGGCCAGCTGGCAGTGAGCGCCTTTTTACTGGTAATAAGCAGAGCATGCACAGCCCCTGGCTTGCTGTAGGGATGCAGTTGTTAGAACTAACTGGGGGCAGCTAGGATGCACATGCCTTTAAGAAATACCGGAGAAATAGTCAAAGGATAATGGGAATGGTTATTTCTTGGGGCAGTCAATAATTGGGAGAAAGACAAAGGCTCATAGCGATTAATCACCAACTGCAGGTTAAGCGTGAAAACAAGAGGGCCTCCCTAGCTTAGAAGAGACTCTTGGATTATACATTGAATAGGGGTTTTTTTTTGGCTTTGGCTTTGGTTTTTTTGTTTGTTTGTTTTCTTGGGTGAGAGTGCTGGGTAGAGTGCTGTGTCATCATAGCTCACAGCAACCTCAAACTCAGACTCAAGAGATCCTCTTGCCTCAGCCTTCTGAGTAGCTGGGACTATAGGCGCCTGCCACGTGCCCAGCTATTTTTTTCAGAGATACGGTCTCGCTCTTGCTCAGGCTGGTCTTGAACTCCTGAGCTCAAGCAATCCTTCCCCCTTGGCCTCCCAGAGTGCTAGGATTACTGGCATGAGCCACTGCACTCAGCCTCATTGTGTAAATGGTTTTAAGAATCAGGCCCAGGAACTATCAGAGGAACAGAGCTCCAGAGAAGCTGAATAGCTAACTTCAACTGGTCTGTTATGCTAATGTCAGGGCCCTAGTTGGACTGGGAAAGGGGGAGAGCCTCAGAAAAGGGATGAGACTTCTAGGTCCATGTGCTTAAGAATCAAGTCCTAGGCAGCGCCTGTGGCTCATCGAGTAGAGCGCCAGCCCCATATACCGAAGGTGGTGGGTTCAAACCTGGCCTCAGCTGAACTGCAAAACAGAAAAATAGCCGGGCGTTGTAGCAGGCGCCTATAGTCCCAGCTACTCAGGAGGCTGAGGCAAGAGAATTGCCTGAGCCCAGGAGTTGGAGGTTGCTGTGAGCTGTGTGACGCCACGGCACTCTACCAAGGGTGATAAAGTGAGACTCTGTCTCTACAAAAAAAAAAAGAATCAAGTCCTAGATTGCCCTCAACCCTATGACCTTACAGAAGTGTCCACTCCCTGTTAAACGATACCCTTACCTGTGCTTGAAATGATGCTGCAGAAGTTTCTGCCTCATAAGGCAGCGCAAACACCCTCTGGGGATTTATCTTCACCTCCCCTCCTAACCACTAGACCAATAACTAGGATTAAGTCACGAACAACTGGCTAGGGAAGCCCACTTAGGAAAGAGACTAGACTCCAAGGGAACTATAGGACTTAGCCAGCAAGAATCAGAAGGGATGCCTATAGCCCCAGCTACTTGGGAGGCTGAGGCAAGAGAATTGCTCAAGCCCAGGAATTTGAGGTAGCTGTGAGATATGACGCCACAGCACCCTACCCAGGGTGACAGTGAGACTCTGTCTCAAAAAAAAAAAAAAAAAAAAAAGAACCAGAAGAGAATGTATGGGCTGGATCCTGAGGGAGCTGGATCAGGGGTTATCATAGCCTGTTTAGTATTGCTATAGCAATACCCCAGACTAGGTAATTTGTAAGAGAGAAATTTATCAGGCTCACAGTTTTGGAGGCTGGAAAGTCCAAGGGCATAGTGACACCTTATGGCAAAGCTTATTTCATGCTGCATCAAGACAGGCCAGAAAAGCAAAAGAGCAAGTAGGCATGTGTGAAAGAGAAAACTGGGCAACAAATCCTTTATTAGGAGCCCACTCCTAAGATAACTACCTACTTCTGCAATAAAAGCATTAATCCATTCATGAGAGCAGAACTCTCATGACATAATTGCCTATTATATGCTCCATCTTTTTTTTTTTTTTTTTGAGACAGAGTCTCACTATGTCACCCTGGGTAGAGTGTCATGGCGTTACAGCTCACAGCAACCTCTAACTCTTGGGCTTCAGCAATTCTCTCGCCTCAGCCTCACAAGTAGCTGGGACTACAGGCACCCACCACAATGCCTGGCTATCTTTTGGTTGTAGTTGTCATTGTTGTTTGGCAGGCCCAGGCTGGATTCGAACCCACCAGCTCTGATCTATGTGGCTGGCACCCTAGCCGCTGAGCTACAGGTGCCGAGCCAAATGCCCAATCTCTTAATAGAGGGTGGCCATAAAGTTTGTGTGTAATTTAAAATAGTGTGCAGGCTCGGCGCCTGTGGCTCAGTGGGCTAAGTTGCCAGCCACGTACACCTGAGCTGCGGGTTTGAATCCAGGCCGGGCCCGCCAAACGACAATGATGGCTGCAACCAAAATATGCCCGGGCCTTGTGGCGGTTGCCTATAGTCCCAGCTACTTGGGAGACAGAGGCAGGAGACTCGCTTGAGCCCAGGAGTTGGAGGTTGCTGTGAGCTGTAATGCCACTGTACTCTACAGGGTGACAGCTTGAGACTCTGTCTCAAAAAAAAAAATAAATAAATAAAATAAAATAAAATAGTGTGCAATTTTAAATTTAAAGTTTGTGTACAATTTAAAATAGTATGCGGGGCGGTGTCTATGGCTCAGTGAGTAAGGCACCGGCCCCATATACCGACGGTGGTGGGTCCCAACTCGGCCCCCGCCAAACTGCAACAAAAAAATAGCTGGGCGTTGTGGCAGGCACTTGTGGTCCCAGCTACCCTGGGAGGCTGAGGCAGGAGAATTGCCTAAGCCCAAAAGCTGGAGGTTGCTGTGAGCAGTGAGGCCACAGCACTTTACCAAGGGCGATAAAGTGAGACTCTGTCTCTAAAAAAATAAAATAGTATGCAGCTTGGTGCCTGTAGCACAGTGGTTAAGGTGCCAGCCACATACACTGAGGCTGGCAAGTTCGAACCCAGCCTGGGCCAGCTAAACAACAATGACAACTGCAACAGAAAAATATGAACAAGTCATAGTGTCATGGTTCCACGGTCATTTCCCACCCCCACAAATATACCGTGTAGATGGACCTACTTGGAGAAAGCAACCCCCCACATTAGTCCCTTGACCTGTGACATAGCTGTCAGAGTGGGGAAGGCTAAATAGAAGCCTCTGACCCTCTTCTTGCTCCTTACTGGCCAAAAAAGAACATCAGAAACAACATCACATCCTGGAGGGAACGGCAGAGATACACAGCACCCTCGGGAACGTAATGGATGGGGGGCGTGTCCCATCCTATATCCCTCCAATTCTCCAGTCGAGTCCTTAGAAAAACCAGACAGAAGCTAGAGAGTGACAGTGGACTGCCCAGTGCACACCACGTGGGAGCTCCCGTCGCAGCTGTGATGCCACTGATGGTGTTTCTGTTAAAGGAACCTAACATGGTCCCAGGTAGTGGCAGGTGCTACAGACCTAACAAATGCAGCCTTTTCCCTCCTCATCACAATCAGTTCACATTCACTTGGGAGGTGCAACAGTAGGAAATTACAGCTGACCCCAGGGCTCTATTAACTCTTCCCCCTTTGTCAGCCTGTAGCCTGAAGGTAGCTGGACCAGCTGGATAGCGTGCAGAGCGTCCCGCCGGGCCACAATAGTGATGATGGCACATTAATCAGACAAAACCAGCAAGACGTGACAAGTATATGGAAGGACTTGGTAAGACGTGCTCCAAAGAGCCAGAGATAAACTCTATAAAGATCCAGGGCAAGTTTTTCGAGGGTCTGGTCGGAAGCTGGGACATTCCCTACCAGGTAAGGATCAAAATACTGTTTCTCAGAACTTCCCCACTAGCCAGGCAGCCTGAAAGGAGGGCCTCTTCTGACCTGAGAACACCATGCTGACCCACTGAAGGCTGCCCCAGCAAAGGACTCTGCAACACTGCTCTGCTAGCAAATACAGATTCTACAGATCTTTACATTTGTTAAAACTCATGGAATTTTATTTTATTTTATTATTTATTTTTTTGAGACAGACTCTCACTTTGTCACCTTCATTAAAGTACTGTGCTGTCACAGCTCACAGCAACCTCAAACTCTTGGGCTCGAGTGATTCCCTGTGCCTCAGCCTCCCAAGTAGCTGAGACTACAGGTGCCCCCATAATGCCTGGCTATTTTTTATCTTTTTTTTTTTTTTGAGACAAAGTTTCACTATGTCACCCTTGGCAGAGTACTGTGGCATCACAGCTCACAGCAACCTCAAACCCTTAGGTTTAAGTGATTCTCCTGCCTCAGCCTCCCAAGAGCTATGACTACAGGTGCCCACCACAACGTCCAGCTATTTTTTATCTTTTTTTTTTTTTTTCGAGACAAAGTTTCACTATGCCACCCTTGGCAGAGTACTGTGGCATCACAGCTCACAGCAACCTAAAACCCTTAGGTTTAAGTGATTCTCCCGCCTCAGCCTCCGAAGCAGCTGTGACTACAGGTGTCCACCACAACATCCAGCTATTTTTTTGTTACAGTTGTCATTGTTGTTCAGCAGGTCCAGGCTTTGCTCAAACCCACCAACTTGAGTGTATGTGGCCGGCACCCTACTCACTGAGCTATGGGTGCCGCCTGCCGGGCTATTTTTAGAGACAGGGTCTGGCTCTTGCTCAGGCTGCTCTCCAACCTCAGGCAATCCACCCGCCTCGGCTTCCCAGAGTGCGGGGAATACAGGGGTGAGCCACCTCACCAAGCAAAAGGATCTCATGAGTCCAAGGGTTTGAGGTTGCTGTGAGCTATGACTCCAGGGTACCCTACGCACAGCGACAATAAGACTCTGTCTCAAAATAATGATCTGTTTCGAAATAAGTCCCCATTCTGCCCTCCCCACCAGCCCCTGCTATCTTCTCCTCTACTTCCTGTCTCTCTGAACCGGCCGAGGCCGGATACTTCACATACGTGGAATCATACAATACATGACCTTTTGCCCGTGGCTTCTTTCCCTTGGTCTGACATTTTGTAGGTTTCCACACCGTGTCCTGACAAGCCATAGGCTTCACTCCTTTTAATGACTGCATCGCACTCCGTTGACTGCACACACCGCGGGTGTACAGTCGTCCAATGATGGTCTCTGGGGTTGTTTTTGCCTTTTAGCTATTGTGACTACTGCTGCTCGGAACCTCTGTGTAATTACCCGTTTGCGGTCTGGTTTTCAATTATTTGGAGTATATCTGTATCTGCATATTGGCTTTTTTTCCTTTAGGAAATAATTATAGAGTCAGAGGAAGTGGCAGAGATAATGCAGAGAGTTTCTGTGTACCCTTCACTCCATTTGTGCATTGGCTTGTTTTCTTGCAGGTTTTGGCTGGAGCTGGGTTTGAACCCGCCACCTCCGACATATGGGGCCGGCGCCCTACTCCTTTGAGCCACGGGCACTGCCCTGTGCATTGGCTTTTTAAACCAAAAGAGAGATGTGGTAGACCAAGGAGGCACCAATTCCTGCCAAGCTGTTATGATTTAGAATCTTTTTTTTTTTTTTTTTTTTTGAGACGGAGTCTTGTTTTGTCTCCCTGGGTAGATTCCCCTGGCTTCATAGATCACAGCAACCTCAAACTCTGGGGCTGGAGCAGCCCTCCTGCCTCAGCCTCCCAAGTAGCTGGGACTGCAGGCTAGTTTTTCTATGTGTAGTTGAGACAAGGATTCACTCTTGCTCAGGCTGGTCTCGAACTCCTGAGCTCAATGGGGAGCCCCGGCCTCAGCCTCTCAGAGGGCTAGGATTACAGGCGTGAGCCACCGCACCCTGCCACGATTTAGAGTTTTATTTCACTCACCATAAAGACCATTCCACAGAAATCCTGTTCCCTTGTACCTACTGCCAGGGAAGACGAGAAACAGTGGAGTAGGAATTACTTGTGCTGGGTGTTATCAGATGTGTTCAGCCAGCCTGGGTGCGTATCCTGTGCTCAAGCCACTGTAGAACAATTACCCTTAAAGAAGGCACTCCTGTCTTCTTAATGGGTGGCCTTATGTCTGAAACTCATTAAGGAACTTTTATGGTTTTAGAGCCGAAAAATCCAAAGCACATTTTGTCATCACTGGGGACAAAGAAAAAGAAGATTATTCAGTATGAATAATAAAAATAGCTAAATAAACACACATTATTTGAATAGCCACAAAAACACATCTGGGCCAAGTTTCAGAAGCTTTATTTAGGGCATAGGAATAATGTCCTTAATGGGGACAGCTTTATCTGTAAGGAAGAAGGAAGTCGTCACAGAAGCCCCTTATCTTAATTTTTTGGTATTACCATATATAGAACGTTATCATTATTTAATATGTAATAAGTACTAACCCAGCAGTAAAAGTCATCTTTGTCTTTATAATAAATCTAATATTTCTAAATTTAGTACCCTGTACAATTTTAGACCTGAACTTGAACTTTGGACATTTTCCTTGAATTGTGAAAGAAAACGTTCTGGTTTCAGAATGCTTTTTACATTTTTTTTTTTTCAAATGCCGAAATGTCATTTGCTAGTGCAGAAGCTAGAAAGGTTAAAGAAAGAAAGGTTTTAGCATTATATTCACCTACAACTTTTGAGGATTTGAAGAATTAGGTAACTTTAAAAGGAGCACACTCACCTTTAAGAAAGAGCAAAGATGATGCTGGAGAAGAAGCAGGTGTTCCTCAAAACAAGCATCGTGTCTGCGCCTGCTGAATGCATGGTGTTGGCCTCACTGCAGAATACCGAACAGCTGGTTTCCTGAGGCCTCTCCTTGGATCCCCAGTGTGTGTGAAAAGCAGTGCAGCTATTTTATTCCAAGTGTTCCCACTTAATGGAACCATGATCTAAGACTACATCTCCTTCACCTTTTAGGATGCAAATCCTGAAAGAGAAAGATAATGGGATTTTCTTCAGCTGTCAGTACTTAGGGAAGGCAATAAAGTTTAGATTACGGCAGCTGTATATTCTGTTCCAGAGCAAATAGGCTGCTATGTAATAATTCCTGGCTGGCAACAATCTGACTACAAAAAGGTAAGCAGTTCGGAGTTTTTTTGTTTGTTTGTTTTGTTTTTTTGAGACAGAGTCTTACTGTATCGCCCTGGGTAGAGAGCAGTGGTGTCATCATAGCTCACAGCAACCTCAAACTCTTTGGGCTTGAGGCTTGAGCAATCATCTTGTCTCAGCCTCTGGAGTAGCTGGGACTATAGGCTCCCACCACAATGCCCGGCTATTTTTAGAGATGGGGGGGGTCTCACTCTTGCTCAGGCTAGTCTCGAACTCCTGAGCTCAAGCAATCCATTTGCCTCAGCCTCCCAGAGTGCCAGGATTACAGGTGGGAGCCACTGTGCCCAGCCTTTTCCAACTTACTAATTAATAAAGAAATCAGTAAAATGTTAAAGCCAGTTCAAAGAGTATTTGAGAAACTAGGATATTTACAGGGGGATAAGATGGCTAGTAGACACCCAATTAGATAACGTCCAACAGAGTCATAAACTATGATGTCTTAAGATTGTCTATTTTGTCATACAGGAATTACTTGCATCTCTACAGGACAAAAATCTACAAATGAGGCTGGGCGCCAGTAGCTCAGTAGTTAGGGCGCTGGACACAGGCTCCAGGGCTGATGGATTGGAACTGGCCAGGGACTGCTAAACAAAAAACAAACAAACAGCAACAACAAAAACAGCCAGGCATTGTGGCGGGAGACTGTAGTCCCAGCTACTAGGGAGGCTGAGGCAAGAGAATCACTTGAGCTCAAGAGTTTGAGGTTGCTGTAAGCTACAATTCCACGGACTCTACTGAGGGTGACAAAGTGAGACTCCTGTCTCAACAACAACAAAAAATCTACAAATGAATCTCTACTTCTGTAGAATTTTAAAATAGTCCAGAAAGTCAAGACCAGCACTTATTAAAAAAAAAACCCAGTAATATCTCTTGCCTATTTCCAAGTTTTGAATACGTTTTCTGACATCATAATAGTTTTGCCTACAGGAAAGGATGGGTTGATCATTTGGTTTCCCAGATGACAGTTATATTTCTAATTAGTGATCACTAAATGGTCATTCTGGTTTTATATACCAGTGTTGCTATGGATGGATAATGTATATACTCCTTCCTGATGGAAAGATTTGCTTTTACTGAGCTGGGAACTCTGGGTTTCTGTGCCTAATAGGCCAGAAATCAGACTTGGTCTGCAGAGAATTCACAATTGTAATCTGATAGTCTGTCTTCTTTTCTTCATAGAGATGGGGGTCTCACAATGCTGCCCTGACTGGACTCAAACTCCTGGGCTCAGCTGATCCCCTCATCTTAACCTCCCAAGTAGTTGGGACTACAGGTGCACCCAGCTCAAAGTCTTTCTTCTTCTTCTTCTTTTTTTTTTTTTTTTTTTTTTTGAGACAGAGTCTCACTACATTGTCCTGGGTAGAGTGTTGTGGCATCACAGCTCACAGCAACTTCAAACTCTTGGCCTTAAGCGATTCTCCTGCCTCAACCTCCCAAGTAGCTGGGACTACAGGCGCCCGCCACAATGCCTGGCTGTTTTTTTGGTTGTAGTTGTCATTGTTGTTTGGTAGGCCCAGGCTGGATTTGAACCCACTAGCTCTGGTGTATGTGGCTGGCGCCCTAACCACTGAGCTATAAGCGCCGAGCCTCAAAGTTTTTCTTGATCATTCCCTCTGCATAATGTCTTTATGAGAGAAGAAAGTCCTTTTTTTATTTTGAACTTAACTTCATTTTTGGCCAGCACCCTTTATTTTTTCAGATCTTGAACTTTAATCATTTATGTACTTGTCTGGTTTTTGAGATACATTGAATTATTGAAAGAAGTTTGGGAAAAAGAAAAAAGTTCACTAAACTCCAATTACTATTGATGTTTGATGATATAGTCAGGCAAATTATTCACCACTTGACATCATTCTAAGGAAACTCAATTGCCAGGCAGAAGTTGGATGGGATACAAGGGAATATAGGACGTTTGTGTCTTTGTAAGGAAGTTTTGTCCCTTCCCCTGAGATAACTATCACTCATTTCCTTCCTGGTTTTTAAATTCCCCTGCTATTTGTGGATGTTTATAGCAAGTGTTTTATGTTGAAGAAAACACTGGCCGGCATTACAGTTGATTGCTCCTTCTGTGAAAAGCATTTTAATCTGAATTAAAACCCTTTATTGGTGATGGTAGTTACACCACCACTTGGTAGAGTCACACTGGATGCTATGTATTTTTGAGAAGGTGTCATGCTAAAATGTGTATGTTTATGAATTACGTGCTTCACCTGTAATTGATGAACTGTCAAAGCTATTTCCTTGGAATCCTGGGGTTTGTAACGAAATCACCCAGCTCTCCCACTTAAAGTGAATTTAAATGAAGAGAATTACTGGGAGCTGTCTCCTTTCCTTCTTCCAGGAGCATCTGAAAGCACAGAGCTGCTATGTCATTTTCAAAATTGAACATCCTAGCCGGGTGCAGTGGCTCACACCTATAATCCTAGCAGTCTGGGAGACTGAGGCGGGTGGATTGCATGAGCTCAGGAGTTCCAGACTAGCCTGAGCAAGAGTGGGACTTCGTCTCTGCTAAAAATAGAAAAACTGATGCCAGAGGATCGCTTGAGCCCGAGTTGGAGGTTGCTGTGAGCTATAAGGCCACAGCACTCTACCAAGGGCAACAGCTTGAGACTCTGTCTAAAAAAAAAAAAAATGAACCAGGCATTGTGGTGGGTGCCTATAGTCCCAGCTACTCAGGAGACTGAAGCAGGACAATAGCCTGAGCCCAAGAGTTTGTTTTTTTGGGTTGAGAGAGACAGAGTCTCACTTTGTCGCCCTCTGTAGAGTGCTGTGGCATCATAGCTCACAGCAACCTCAGACTCTTGGGCACAAGTGATCCTCTTGCCTCAGCCTCCCAAGTAGCTGGCACTACAAGTGCCTGCCACAATGCCAAGCTATTTTCTAGAGACAGGGTGTCGCTCTGGCTGAGGCTGATCTCAAACTCCTGAGCTCAAGCAATCCACCCCAAATCCACCCACCTCAGCCTCCCAGAGTGCTGGGATGACAGGTGTGAGCCATCGCACTAGGCCTGAGCCCAAGAGTTTGTTGCCATGACAATATAGTGCTCTACAGGGCACCAGAGTGAGACTCTGTCTCAAAAAAAAAAAATGAATGTCCTACCCATGTAGGGTAGGACAGACTGAACCTAGATGAGGCCACTGTGTATCGGTCCATCCAGGATGGAACCATCCAGGGAACCAGGACTCGGAGACTTTCTCTTCTGCTGACTAATGTGGAACCTCATTTATTCACCTGATTATTCGGTGTTCCCACTATGGTCAGAGGCTCAAAAACAGACAAACAAGACACGTATTTTTCCCTTTTTCAATTCAAGAAGACTTTGTGTTTCTGTACTTCATCTCCTTTTCTTTTAGAAGGCCTCTAAGAAGTGATTGGGACATGCTCTTTCTACCCCTGGATTTGTTTGAAGAGTGAGCAGTTTATAAAGGGAGGCAGCTGCTGTGGGGCTCTGGAGGGAGAGGAGGCAGAGCTCCACTGGGGAGGAGAGAGTTGTTTCCTTGCACGAGCCTAGAGAAGGTTCATGTTGACACATTCTGTATATCATCGGGGGTCTCTGCTTCCCTCTCAAGCAGCACCCAGGTTTGGAGAGTGGGTAGAAGAACTTCATGTGGGGTGGGGTGGGTATGTACTTCTCAGAAGCAAGAGACCAGCATCGGCATCAAGTGGCTGGGGACATCACTTCTTGGGGTCAAACAGACCCCCAAAAGCTCTAAGATCTGGAATTCTCTGAACAATTTACCAAATTATAGATGATTCCCTTTAATTTTTTTTTTTTTGAGATAGTCTTATTTTGTCACCCTTGGTTGACTGCTGTGATGTCATAGCTCACAGCAACCTCTAACTTTTGGACTCCAGCGATTCTCTTGCCTCAGCCTCCTAAGTAGCCGGGACTACAGGCACCCGTAACAATGCCCAGCTATTTTTTAGAGACAAGGTCTTGCTCTTGCTCAGGCTGGTCGCACTTTTGGCTCAGACTGGTCTCGAACTCCTGAGCTCAGGCAATCCACCCACCTGAGCCTCCTAGAGTGCTGAGATTATAGGTGTGAGCCACTGCACAAGGCCTTAATTTTTCTTTTTTAACTTTAGTTTCTGGGTTATCAGAAAGAGTGTTTCTTTCAGACTTAAAAACCTACTATGGGGGCAGCGCCTATGGCTCAAAGGAGTAGGGCGCTGGCTCCATATGCCGGAGGTGGCAGGTTCAAACCCAGCCCTGGGCAAAAGCTGGAAAAAAAAAAACCTACTATGGGGGGCAGTGCCTGTGGCTCAAAGGAGTAGGACACCAGCCCCATATGCCGGAGGTGGCGGGTTCAAACCCAGCCCTGGCCAAAAACTGCAAAAAACAAAAAACCTACTATGGGGCACCTGTAGTCCCAGCTACTTGGGAGGCTGAGGCAAGAGAATTTCTTAAGCCCAAGAGTTTGAGGTTGCTGTGAGCTGTGACGCCACAGCACTCTACCCAGGGTGACACAGTGAGACTCTGTCTCAAAAAAAAAACAAAAGAAACAAAAAAATCTTCTATACCACTCCTCATTTACATTCAGACTCTTTCGACTAGGACTTTGAACCCCAATAAAGTGTGCTCTTGTGGCCAAGGGCTCCGCTGGAAAGAGAGCCTCATCCTGGTTTCGGCACATTCCCAGGGCTGCCCTAACAAATTATCACAAACTTGGTGGCTTCAAACAACCGAAGTTTATCTTCTCACAGTTCCGGAGGCCAGACATCCAAGATCAAGGTGCTCCCTCCAAAGGCTCTGGGGAAGGATCCTCTTTGCTTCTTCCAGCTGCTGTTGGCTCCTTGTCTGCAGCAGCCTCACTCCAACTTCCACCTTTCTGTCCGGGTCTCCTCCCCTCGTCTTTGAAGGCACAGGTCACTGGAGTCAGGGTCCATCCTTATCCAGTCTGACCTTAATCAGGTCACATTCTCAGGCTCTGGTGGACACGTAATGGATACTATCCTATCTTACTGAGATTGGCTTTTTATTTAGTTTCCTGTAAGGAACAGACTGTCTCTAATTCTTTGAAACAAGGGGAGAAGATGCAGAGAGGCAGGGTTTGCAGGAAGCAATCTGCACGGGAGGGTGGGAATGGGATCCGGGACTGAGCTTCCTCACCTCTCCCGACCCTAGGGCCTCCTGTCAGTCAGGGCATGGGTTTCCGGAGGCCACTACCTGCTCGCCAGACTCCTGCCCTTGTGTTCTGCACATCTTCTCTGTTTCCACTTTCTCATCTTACCCTCACTTTTTCATTTATTACGAAGAGAAGGAAAGAGAAGTTGATTCATTTGCTGATGAAATTACCCTCACTTTTTTTTTTTTTTTGAGCCTCAAGCCATCACCCTGGATAGAGTGCTGTGGCATCACAGCTCACAGCAACCTCCAATTCCTGGGCTCAAGTGAGTCTCCTGCCTCCGCCTCCCAAGTAGCTGGGACC
>CAUYRH010168250.1:0-21758 GCA_963574655.1 Perodicticus potto | reverse complement strand
GGAGGCAAGAGACTCGCTTGAGCCCAGGAATTGGAGGTTGCTGTGAGCTGTGATGCCACAGCACTCTACCCAGGGCGATAGCTTGAGGCTCTGTCTCAAAAAAAAATAAAATAAAATAAATAAACTTTGAAACCTATAATGAGGGGAGAGGTAAAGCCAAATAAAATTTGTCTAATTGACAGAAAATGAAAGAGTAGTTAGATGGTGATAATCTTATTAGTTCTTGTTGAATGTCAGAGACTGTGTTTACTTAGTCACTATTTCTCAATTTTTTTCACTCATCTTTTCCTTTTGTGCAGAAAATCATAAACTGTGTGTATGGCTTGTTACCAGCATAAACATAAAATTTCTTTGAGGTAGCTCATATTGCTTAAATAGTTCACGTAGGACTTTGCATCAACATGGCAGAAACTCAGTGTAAATTCGCAAAGCCAGGAAGAATAGTAGAGGACATCTAAGAGGTATATGTGCATCTTCGGAGGATGGAAGGCAAATGGTTTGTAATGCAGTTAAGTGGTATGGAGAAAAGGGAGTCGGGGTTGCTGCAGAAGCAAATGCGTTCCTGAGCAGAAAGACCCAGAAATTGGAGGAACCAGGTACTGCTAAATCTAGGGGTATAGAGCAGTGCTAAAACTATGAGGATTTGTTTAAGGCTTATAATAGATACTTAGACCATCCAGGTGGGCTTACATTCTCTTATTCTTTTTTTTTTTTTTTTTGTAGAGACAGAGTCTCACTTTATCACCCTGGATAGAGTGCCGTGGCATCACACAGCTCACAGCAACCTCCAACTCCTGGGCTTAGGTGATTCTCTTGCCTCACCCTTCGGAGTAGCTGGGACTACAGGCTCCCGCCGCAACGCCCGGCTATTTTTCTCTTTTGCAGTTCAGCTGAGGCCGGGTTTGAACCCGCCACCTTCGGTATATGGGCCCGGCACCCTACTCGATGAGTCACAGGTGCCGCCCTACATTCTCTTATTCTTAGGAAAATAATCTTGCTTCACAATACTCAACACAGAAGAAGGGTGAGAGACTATAAAAAATAATAAGGTCTAAATGAGCATCTGTTTAATTAAAACAGCTCCCATCCTTTGCTTAGTTTCAGGACTTCTAGCAGCCGGTCTTATAACTCCCAAGTAAAAAAAAGCTGATCCAGAAAAAGACCCTGAGATATAGGGGTTAGAGAAGTCTTTGCATGCAATGTCTCTGACCACACCATTGTGAGGCCTTCTCGCTGTTCTCCCTATTGTCTATGTCTGAAATGTGACTTCATATGTTTGTTTCTGGAGTAACTCTTTTACTCTGTAAACAGAGCTTAAAATCAATTTTTTAGTTCTTCTTAAATATGAATAGCCAAGAAATGCCAGGTGTTTGGGAAAATGCTGTAATAAAAACACAGGGATCAAATAAAAAAATATATAAAACAACTATGAGTAAACAGAGACCTTGAGGGAACAGAATAACTTTTTAATAAATTATAATTGAGTTTTCCATGTTAATGGAGGTTTGCATCAGCAAAATACAAGTAGAATATACTCTATTAAAGCAAAGCTTTACTGAAAGAAAAGTACTCCTGGAAATTAAAATAAAGTAACAAAATATTAGTGTGGTAGAAGATAAATAGAGGCAGTCTTCCAGAAAATAAATTGAAAGAAAAAGAGATTAATAATGAGAGAGTAAAGAAAATTTGATGATCAATCTAGGAAATTCATCTTTTTTAATAAGAATTTCAAAAAGGGAAAAATGATAGAGAAGTTAATTTTGTAAAAGGCAACATTCTAGCATATGAATGAAAAATTATTCAAAAAATACTTCAGATAGTATACTATTGAAAATGCTTATTTTGGAATTTGTTGTCTACTATTTGTTTATTAACATTCTACACGTAGATAGTTAGTACAGTGGATGGTTCATGTTTACCCAAATGCAATTTGGAAGTGTTTGTGCATATATATATGATCAATCATAATTTCATTGAAGAAATATTCCCTAAATACAAATGCTTATGTGAGATTTTGTCTCTTAAAAACAGTTTGAAAAAAGCTAGTTATATTTCATAACTTCAAACTTGTGAAATAATGGCATTTCTACCAAGCCAATAAATAAATGTCTTCTGTAATTTTCTATTATGTTTCTGTCCTCGGAAGAAATACGTGACAACAGATGAATTAGATGATCTAATTGTTATTTTTCCTTTAAAACAAATTCTTTTTTTTTTTTTTAATAAATTCAGTAAAACAACCACTCTACATATGACAGATCCTAAGAGGGACTGAATCTCTTTAAAGATTCTGAAATAATCCCTGTCTATATTCCAGTACCAATATAAAATATTTTACATTTATCGATAATTAATGTAACATCATTGTCTATATATGCAACAGACTTTGTCCTAAGTATAATTTAAAAATAAATCAATAAAATTCATTTAATAAATACTAAATACACTAAATAAGTAACAGTTATTGAATATCAGATATTATAAAATCATCATAGATTTTGAAAAACAAAAGAGGACAGTGAGGGGAAAGTAATTTACGAATGGACAAAGACAATTTGATGTTTTACCTTTATGATTCATAATAAATACTAATTTTTTCCTCATAAAACAGTTGCACATTATACTAAAGTACTGCAAACAGTTTTTATTATGGGAGGCAGAAAGGGATATAGCTTAGTTTTACTAAAAGAAACTGTGCTTTTCTTAATAGGAACTATGATAATCATAAAGAACTAATCTTGCTAGTAAATAACGTTGAACAAAAACACAAAATGTTGACAAAATAAATAACTCATAAATAGCATTGAACAAAAATATAAAGTGTTTATTTTTTCTAATTGTCATAGGTGTGTTCATTTCTTTTATAATTCTTCTTTTCAACCCCTCACCAAATTTTTCGCTTCTTCAAGTAGTGCATGCTACTTTCAACTGTACTCAAGTCCTATGATTTGAGAGAAGAAATATGAGGTCTGACAATCAAGTTTGCAAACTTGCCACCATGTGCTTACGATGGCAGCACTGTCCATCTTGGTAAGGTTTCATAACCTTGGCATTTCAGTGTCTCACAGCTGTTTCTATGTCAACATGTGGTAGTGTCTTGCTGAGTAGTTTTCATTATTGTTGTGTGTTTTGTGTGCCATCATGAAAATGTCAGAGCTTGATTCAGAGCAACAAACATTAAATTTCTTGTTGCACTTGCAAGAGTAGAAGTGAAATCAGGGACATGTTAGTTCAAGTATATGGGGATAATTCCATGAAGGAAATGACAGTGCACAAATGGATTAAATGTTTTTCCGTGAGGAGAGAAAGCGTCATTATTAAGAGAGGTCAGGGTGGCCACTAATGAGCAGAACTCAGAAAAACATTGCAAAAAATCATGGAATTATGCCTCAAAATTGTCTGCTAACTGTGAGAAGCATAGCAGACCAAGTAAACATCAGTAAAGAAACAGGAAAACCTTAACTGAAAAACTTGGCCGAGAAGGGTGTGTCCAAAATGGTCCTGAAGGAGCTCACTGAACAAAAGCAAAGGAAAGTCGAAGTTTGCCAAGACCTTTTGGAGAGGCAAGACGAAGTTTTGGGTCGTGTTATCACTCATGATGAAACATGTACCACTATGAAACGAAGTGTCAAAGTACACAATGGAGGTCAGCCAATTCTTCATGACCGAAAAGTTCCATCAGTCCAAATCAAGAGTCAAAATGACATTAGTTAACCTTTTTTGATATAAGAGAGATTGTTCAGTATGAATTTATAACGGTTGGATAAACAGTTAACCAAATTTACTATTTGGAACTTCTGAAAAGGCCATGTGAAAAAGATAGACAAAAAGACCTGAACAGCTCACACAACTCTGTCTTTGAGGAAGTTTTTAGCCTGTTAAGCAAATAACTGTATTGGAACACCCTGTCTCCTCACCTGATCTTGCCCCAGTGACCTTTTTCTTTACCTGAAGATGAAGGAAATATTGAAAGGAAGACATTTTGATGATATTTTCGTCATCAAGACTAATATGATAACAGCTCTGATGGCCATTCCAGAAAAAGAGTTCCAAAATTGCTTTGAGTTGTGGTCTAGGCCCTGGCCTTGGTATATAGTTTCCCAAAAGAAGTACTTCAGAGGTGCTGGTAGTGATATTCAGCAATGAGATATGTAGCAGTGAGGTAGGATGGATTCATGAACTTAATTGTCAGACCTCATATATTGGCAATTCAATTCCTATGACTTAAGTTATGTGGAATTTTTGTTGGTGTGGAATTCAGAGGTTAGTAAACAGAGGAAAATATAAAAAAGCAATCAATTTTAAGGTAACAAAATGTTTTGCAACTTCTTAAAGATATTAAAGTTCTTCTATACTTTGATTATTTAAAGAATTAATGATTTTTGATGTCAATAATGTTTTTATTTCCAAATTCTATTTTGATTTATTCACAAGGCAGATAATTTTCTTTCTTTAGGAAATTTGTAATTTAATGAGACTTTTAGTCATTGAGAATGGAGTTCCTTGGAGAAGTTTCAGGGTGGTGGTAACGTTTGACTCTGAGTGCTAGTGCGTGCAATCCAAGGCATCCATGAATGTTCTAGAACCCTATGAAACAGATTGGCACACAGAAAGAAGCAATGTTTGCTGTGATACTAGGTGATGATTCAAGGGATCACTCGTGGTCTTATTTCACATGGGTTTAGACTCTTTTGTAGTTTACTAATGTCTTCCTCCTTGGAAGATCTGAGAGTTATTATTATTATTCATGAAAACTTGGGTATAGGTGGAAGTTGAAATTTTTATAAAAATGTGAGAAGTAAAATATATGATAATACATCAAAATACTGGGTAAGGCATCAAAGTATTCTTGGTAGCAAAACTGACACTTATGAAAGGCTTCATACTTAGTTTAGTGTTACTTCTAAATAAGATTTTACCTACTACATTCTTATTTTTTTTTGAGACAGAGTCTCAAGCTGTCACTCTGGGTAGAGTGCTATGGCATAATAGCTCACAGCAACTCCAACTCTTGGACTCAAGTGATCCTCTTGCCTCAGGTTTTCTATTTTTAGTAGAGATAGGGTCTTGCTTTTGCTCAGGTTGGTCTCAACTTGTGAGGTCAAGCAATCTACCTGCCTCAACCTCCCAGTGTTAGGATTACAGGTGTGAGCTGCCACTCCCAGCCATACCTACTACATTCTATAGACACATATAAAAGGTAAAGAATATATCCACTATTCTATATATGAAAAGAGTATATTTTTATTTTGCCACTTTAAAATTTAAGTCCCATTATTAGATATTACATATTTTGCACTGTGAATATTTTTTAGAGCTTCTGTAATTTTTATTATGATTATAATTGCATAGAATTTTGTATTACAAATACTAATTTATTAAGTGTAAACATTTTAAGCAGACTTGACCCTACTTTTTAAGACCCTGCTTGATTATTCTTCATTTTTGCAATATGCTATATTTGCTATAAAATTAAAAATAAAAAAGTAATGGAAGCAATCCTGAATCTTATCTTACGAATTGAAACCTGTTTTTGAAATTAAAGAAAAATTAAATTTTTCAAATAATTATATTTCTGAGAGCTGTGCAAAGTGTTAACTTTCAATGATAGGACATACCTTTTTATTACATCTGACATGGAATATCAAATTATTTTGAGAGAACAAAAAAGGAAAAATTCAAGTAGCCTTGAGTGTACAATTAACTTTCAAATTCATGATCTAATACATTGATCACATTTCCCAACTTTTTGATGCATTCATTATTTCAATTATGTTTGTGTAATGTGTAGTTGAAAAACAGTCTTATCAATTCTTCATTTTTTACTATTTTTCTTGAAATGTTTTAGGGATTGGTGGTAGCAGCCCCTTTGCTTCAAGTTGTCAAATGTTGTATAATCCAAAATGAAATTATATGCATGTGTATGTTTATGGCACTGTTGTACCGTGTGCAGTGATTATGGGATGACTGATAACTTTTTATTTGTATTATTCTGTTTTTTTTTTTGAGACAGAGTCTTTCTTTGTCACCCTTCATAGGGAAACTTCAGACTCTTGGTGTGAAGTGATCCTCTTGCCTCAGTTTCCCAAGTAGCTGGGACTACAGGTGCCACCCCAACATCCATCTGATTTTAGAGACCGGGTCTCGCTCTGGCTCAGTCTGGTCTTGAACCTCTGTGATCTCAGGAAATCCTTCCGCCTTGGCCTCCAGAGTGCTATGATTACAGACATGAGCCACCATGCCCTGCTATTTGTATTATTCTGCAAGGTCCTTCATTCTTACTTTAGGAAGTGTTCTTTCAGAATTCTAATCAGATAGCATTTCCATGTAGGAAGGCAGTTATAGTTGCCTTTGACTAGGGTTCCTGCTTTTTTTCTAAATGTATTTGAATGACTTATCTTTTGGTTGTTTTTACCCTGATGTCATCTCAGTGCTACAAGAGATGGTGCAGAACTCTACCTACCCTTCCTTTTTTAAACTTTCCTCACTTAAGAAAGAGACTAAGTTTAAATTTGGTTACTTGAAAATAATTATTTTTTTAATTTGTCACATGATACTCTAAATTGGTCATTTTTAGGCACTTAATATGGCCCTGCTGTGAGCTGGGTGTCTATTCTAAGAACTCTATAAATATAAGATCATTTAACAATAATAACCCTATGAAGCAGATATTATTGATACCTCAATTTCTCAGGTGAGGAAACTGATACATGGAAAGGAACATAGCTAATAGGTGGCCACAATGTTCTCAGGAGTGTTTTTATTCTTACAGAATGAATAATCAGAAAATTTTACCTTAAGAAGATGCCTTGTCTTTTAATCAAAGAATAATAAAAGTAATGTTGGATTGATATAGTGTTAATTATTTCCTTAATATTTATTAAATTACCCAATTTCTATTTACTTAATTTTAATTCAAGTTAATTTATATTTGTCTATTTTTCTTAAAGCCTCAGTAGAATTACTTATAAAAGAGTAAGTTGTTCCAGGTTACTCATGAACTATTATTCTTAACATCACTTAAGATATTTAGTTTATTTGTCTTAGCTATTAGAAGCATAAAGAACTTTAGTAAATAGGCTACATTTTTTTTTATCTTGTTCTTGAATCTGAATTTGTGATTTCTTATGAATTTGCCACATTGAATGTTTGATTTGCTGGTAACAGTAATTTTTGGTACTGTTATCTTAAACTCTGGTTTGCATATGTTTTTAAAATGTTATGCAGTCTTTTTGAGAAGCTGTCGCAGTCAAGTTTGCTCATGTAAAACTTAGGTTCATTTATTTTCCACAGTGAAGAGGCTAACGCCCCCTTAAGGTTGGTTAGATAGGCTACCCTGCTTGTTGTTGTTTTTGACTAAATGACTGAAATTCCTGAACTTTGCTGAGTTATTCATGGGTGAATGGGGGTGGGGGGATTAAAATAAAAGAAATTACATTTTATTTCTTCCCTTATTATTAGATTCCTGTTCTAATTCAATTTGTATTATAATAATGGCTCATGGAGTTTCCCACTTTCAGTGACCTTTTGATCACCTCTTTAACGACTTTGCTTATTGCGGAAGAATGGAAGAAATTTATTGGGGAGGCTTTTGATTAACTCTTATTATATACGTACTAAAATATATCACAGATTTTACCACTGAGTTGTTTTATAACTTTCTCCTTTTTGTTTTTAATGTACTTTTTTTTCTATGTAAATACATTTCTCAAATTACTGGATTTCTAGAAACAAATAAAGAACAGATGGTTGTTCACACCTTACAGTGCCTACAATGGGAACAGAGGACCTTTACTACCTCCCGGATGATCCCCACCTTAGCCATCATGTGGCGGACATCTGTGCCCGTTGGGAATAGCCCCTGCTGCTCTTTTGGAATCTCTCAGGTCTGATGTGAGACCTCTTTACATTAGCTTATTTTCAAACGGTTGAGTTTCTCTTATAGTAGTCTGGAAACAAGATAATCTGATTAAATGGGAGTTAGGAAGTATCTCAAATAAGGATGCCCTTTTTTTTTAGATTGTCCTATAGTTGCACAGACTGATTGATCAGTGTTCACTGGTATCTCTTACTCTTCAACATTGCCAAATTTGAGAGTTAAACTTCATTAATGAAACTATTTTGTTGGACAAATGTCTATATTTATATGTCTGTTGACAGAGCCCAATAAAACAAAATAAAGCATTGCAGTTTGGATAAATTCAGGGAGAAGACCACATATAAAAATTTAAATCATGGATTGTATCAACAGGTTCCTGTTATTTATGGCTTTAATATCTGAATTATGAGCAACTCCTAAGTGTCTATGACAAGGAATAGTCTAGAATTTTAGAAAGCCATGACTTTTAATTTTCCACCATGGATACTTAGGTGGAGAGTTGTCCCCCTATGATGTATATATTCATTCTTATGTAATATGAGGCTTTGTTTTATATTTGTCATTGTAGTAGCCTTTGAAGTGTTCAAAATACTTGTCTTTTTAAAGAAATGGACATCAAAGAAGAAAATTCTAGGGAATATTGAAAATGTTCTTAAGTTGAGATATAAGAAAATGAATCAGAAACATGTCTCTTGAGAGCAATGTCACTTTGAAAATCAAAGGCCCTGTTATAAAGGTTTATATTTTTGTTAATGTGCAGAATTTGTAATACATTAGAAATTCAGCCAGCATGTCAAAGGTCTTATGTTTGAAATTCTTGAAGAAATGCTATAAGACAGGGCATTAAGATTCTTAAATACGACAAATCAAATACCCCCTCCCTCCAAAAACCTCATGGATTGTCAAGTTAAAGGATAACATTTACAACTACCCTAATTTCTTACAGAGAAATTAATTAATGCATATTAATGCGCATTAATTAATGCGTATTAACGTAAGGACCTCTTCTGTCAATATAAAACGTTACTAAACAAGAGAAATATTTAGATTTTCACTATTTGAATAACCATAAAATTCAAAATTTCAGAATATAATGAATTTTATTCTATCAGAGGAGCCCATGAGTAAATTTCTTGCAATGTTAAGTTGTACTGCAGATGATTATTTTACGCATCTTTTAAAGAATAACATTTTCACTAAATTATTATTTTTAAAATCTCCAAATTATTAGACTTTAGACATTGCTAAGATCAAGAAAAAGAAAATTTTAAAATTTTGCAGTTCCAGAAATATTTTTGGCGGGTAGTATGATACATTGGATTTATCTTCTGTTAAAAATATCTTTCAGAATATTCTCCAAAGTATCCCTAGATTGGAAAAACAATCATCACATGTATTCAACACCAATTTGAAACTATGGAATTAATAACCACAGACCCACAAGAGAGAAAAATCTCAAATATAAGAAGGAGGAGGCCTGGGCGGGGAACGGGGTTAGTAGCTTCCCACTCAATGGATACAGCGCTGGGTGTGGGACGTGCTACACTCTGACTTTAACCTTTCATGTGTAAATTATATAACCTAATGGTTTTTACTCTCATATTAATCTGAAATTTTATAAAAAAATCTTTTTTCACTTCTGGAAATGTGTAATACAGCATGGTGACTGTAATTAATACTGTATTGTATACTTGATATTTGCTAAGAGAGTAGATCTTAAATGTTCTTACCACATATAGACAAGAAAGTTAGCCATGTGAGATAATAAATGTGTTATTAGCTTGATTGTGGCAAGCATTTCACATGTATACATATATGAAAACATGTTGTATATCTTAAATATAAACATGTAGACTTATTCATGTGCAATTTACTATGTTAAACTGTTTTAAATTGCACACGAACTTTATGTGTACCTTTTATAATTTTTATTTACCTGTTATACCTAAATAAAGCTGGAAGAAAATGAAAATAGTCACAAATTAATCAAAAAGTTTTCTTTCAGTCTCTCATATTTTCTGCCAGATTAAGTAACGATGCATCTGTGAATTACATTAATTTTAGTTAAAAATCATAAATTATTAAAAGTAAGCCATAAGTAATAATTGTAGTTGACAGTGTGAAAACTGGTTAGAAATATGAAATCACTTTATGGATATCATATTAATTCTGATTGTGTTGCATTTGATATGTTTATTTTATTTATATATATACACATATATACAACATATATGTGTGTGTGTGTGTGTGTGTATATATATATATATATATATATTTTTTTTTTTTTTTTTTGTTTTTTGTTTTTTGTAGGAACAGAGTCTCACTTTATTGCCCTGGGTAGAGTGCTGTGGCGTCACACAGCTCACAGCAACCTCCATCTCCTGGGCTTAGATGATTATCTTGCCTCAGCCTCCTGAGTAGCTGGGACTACAGGTGCCCACCACAATGCCTACTATTTTTCTGTTTTTTGTAGTTTGGCTGAGGCCGGGTTTGAAGTCACCACCTTCGGTATATGGGGCTGGTGCCCTACTGGATGAGCCATAGGCGCCACCCTATATATATTTTTTGAGGTAGAGTCTTAGTCACCCTTGGGTAAAGTGCTGTGGCTTCATAGCTCAGCAACCTCAAACTCCTGGGCCTGAGCCTCAGACTCCCAAGAGCTGGGACTATAGTTGCCCACTACAACACCTGGCCGGTTCCATTTTTAGTAAAGATGGGAATCTTGCTCTTGCTCAGGCTAGTCTTGAATTCCTGAGCTCAAGCAATCTGCCTGCCTCAGCCTCCCAGAGTGCTAGGATTGCAGGTGTGAGCCACTACAACTGACTTGATGTGTTTATTTTATTTAATTTTAATTAATTTAAGTATTTTCTCTCAAAGCTTCTGATAATGTGAAATGTTCAACAACCAAGGGGTTAGGTAAGAATTTGAGTTAATTTCATTATAAAATAGCATTCCAGAGTTTTGTAACTTTGAACAAACTTATAGAATTTATAATCATTTTTCATTTCACACTGAAAACAAATGTGAAATTGTCCTGACCTGTGACTTAATGAACATAACACACTATTACTTGAATATACATAACCTATGAGAATAAAATTAATATATCTTCTGTAAGGACAGATTTTTTTCTGAAAGTCTCTTAGTGTCTCTTGAGGTGATAAAGAAGTCTCTGTTTAGATAATCATAGACATTATTGATTTACATTAGATTCACTTTCAACTATTATGAAAAAGACACTTTGGAATTGTAGAATTTTATACCCTAATTGAAAACTGGAATAGGCTAATATGGCATGTGAAATTGCTTAAAATGAAGAATGACCTGCAGCCTTCAGGCCGTCTGTGAACTCCAAGTGAGCAGATATCAGGACTTTCTTGTCATTCACATTGTGCCTAGCAGAGCACTCACTAAGTATCAAATGATATTCATGAAAGTAACAGGACTTCTGGCAACACCAGAACCTATGACATAATCGTCCATTTCATTCCAGGTACATAAAAGTCTGAGGCAAGAAAAGGAGTGGGAATCTTCAGGGATCAAAAATGAAAATATAACTCAAAGTCTGAGCCTGAGTTGTGCTGCAGTGACCAGAGGGACCATTTGATCTCTGTATAAGGTTTATGGGTTTCAGCTTGGGTTTTAATGCTTGTGTGGTGGTAGGAGATTAGGAAATTCAGGATGGGATGGAAAGGAGGAAGTGGGGGAAGGATCCTTTTGTGCATGTTTGAATGGAGTCAGATTTTACCGTCCCTATAGTACCAGTGTCACAAGCTGATTCTCATAACTACTGACACTGGCAAAAACCTGTGTTTAGCTATTTAGAAGCTATGGCAAAGTTCATACAGGTGGGAGCCATATAAAAAAAAAAATACCCCCTCTGAAGATAAGTTCATAATAAAAACTTCCAGCCACATAAATGATCTAACATGATACAATTAGCAGCCACAATAAAAAAGGTTTTTAAAATCACAAAACATGGAATAATAAATAAAGTAAAATAAATATGTTTTAAGTAAGTAAGCTGGTTTTCAGGGAATCTTACACTTAATAAAGTGGAGTAAAAGAAAATAAGCACATAGCAAATAGGAAAACAAGATGGTATATATAAATTAGTAAATAAATTATGTGAATGTAACAAACTCTTTTTAAAAGACAGAGTATGGACTCTACAAAAGGAAAATCCAACTTTGTGTGATTTACAAGAAATACATCTAAAACATAAGTATCATAAACATTGGGAAGAAAGAGATAAATTTAATATAATGGGCAAATACTAATCAAAATATATTTGTGTAGGCTTGGCATGGTGGCTCATGCCTATAATCCCAGCACTCTGGGAGGCTGAGGCAGGTGGATTGCCTGAGCTCAAGGGTTCAAGACCAGCCTAAGCTAAAGCATGACCCCATCTCTAAAAAAAAACCTGGGCATTGTGGCAGGTGTCCGTAGTCCTAGCTACTTGGAAGACTGAGGCAAGAGGATTGCTTGACCCCAAGAGTTGACGTTTCTGGGAGCTATGAAGCCACGGCAATCTACCAAGGGCAACATAGTGAGACTCTGTATAACAAAACAACCCCCAAACTCCAAAATATACTTGTGAGACAATTTGTGTGTGTGTGTGAATTATCTGATGTGTTTGATTGCTTTACATTAGAGTTAAAATTATCTAAATGTAAATTGTTTGTGATATTTTTCCTATTCTTATTTTTCATCTATTTTGTGCTTTTATTTTTAAAGAAATATATTTTAGATTTACTTTTTGATTTCTTGGAAAATAGTCATTTTTTTCATCGTTTATTTGCTTTTTTATATTATGGGTTTTTTTTTTTTTACTAAATTAAAAAATAATTTTGTTCTCCTTTCAATATATGCTAATTGGATAAGTTTACATTTTAAATTCTGTTTTCTCTACTTCTAAATCATGGGCATGAATTTAATTGATTTTTCTTACAGTAGTTGATTTAGGATAAGATGTAATGTTTAATCTAAAGAGAGTTTTTTTGTTCTCTTTAGGGGATAAAAGTTCAAAGTTGACATGAGAATGATAAAACAGAAAGCAAAGGCTGTGATTACTAACATAAAACCAACAAAATAGACACATTATGTCATGAGCTCCTTGTCTCTTTCAAGAGACAAAGATTCAGACAATTTGGACCATCCGTGTAAGCCTGAGTTTGACATTTTTCTTCTCTAAATCTAAAATCTGGATCATAGTGGATCTTATGTTTCTTTTACACATTTGATCTCCTGTGTTCTTTTGGGCATGAGAGCTTGGTTAGTATGTAGTATGATATTGAGAAAAAAAAATCTTCTTCATTTCACGATGGGGTATTTAAAAAAAAAAGGCTGTGTGTTTATTACTGTGGAAACCAGACAGTAAATATGACTGTGCACAGAATGATTTCAAAAGACTTACATGATTAAATGCCAACACGATTGTAATCAGATTATTTTTCTTTCATAATTTTATTTCTATCCTAATTATTGAAGTATATTCTGAAGTAATTTTATGATTTAAATGTAAATTAAGCATATATCGTTTTTTTTTTAGCGTTTTAGTAGAACCTTAGTTATTTTTTCTACAAAAAAGAAGAACTTGAGGATATACTTGGTTACAACAATTATGATTCCTAGACCATTCTAAAGGTATTAAATTTTCAGGAATGCATTATGACATTTTTCATGTTTGTTAACTATCAGTGAAATACTTAGTGACATTGTACCTTGTTAGCGTGCAACATGCGTTTGCTTTCTTACACAATCTGTTCATAGGTGTATGTGTTGAAAAACTAGTTGTAACTGTCCAATCCTTTTAGTATACAATTTGAAATTTTATATAGCATAAGTAAGTTCTCTTTCTAGGAAATTATTTTGTGTGTGATGTGACATTTGGGTAAAGCTTGTGAGACCAAGATTGCTAGAAAATGAATGCACCTCGACTCTCCTTTGTAGTCGTTCCATCAATCTCATCTTTAAGCCATCTCTCTTGTGTCACTCAAAAATCCATATTTTCTACTGTTAAGTGCATTAGCTTTCTGTTGCTGTGTGATCAATTGTTACAAACTCAGCAGCCTCAACTACCAACTATCTATTATCTCACACTTTCTATAGGTCAGAAATCCAGGCCTGGCCTAACTGGTTCTCTGCTCAGGACCTCACAAGATTGAAACCAAAGTTATTATTTGGGCTGTGTTTTCATCTGGGGCTTGGGTTCCTTTTTCAAGCTTCTTCTTAGCCAATTTAGCTGCTAGAGGACATTTTTGCATTTCATCTTTGAAGACAGCAACAATTTCCCTCAAGTCTAATCCCTGCTCTTCATGAGAACCCTGTCCCTTAATGGACTCATTGGATTTCATCAGGCCCAAGTGGAATTATCTGCTTTTATAAGTCGGCTGTACATATAACCTAGCCTAATCATGGCAGCGAATAGCTCATCAGATTCCTAAAATCCACACCCCAAAGGAGAGGATTTTACAGGATATGGGAATTTTCTGAGGCATCAGAGAATTCTGCTTAACACTCAGATAATAGAGACTATTAGGTATGTATTTCTTCAGTTTATTTTATCCATCTTCAAATATGTCTGTATTCTTTAACTTCCTTTCAGAAAAGGAAAAAAACCTTATCCTGTTCTAAGTCCAAATTCTTCAATCCTGGTCTTCCTTGAATTCCCCCTGTTAGATAGACATTCATTCTCATTTTCACCATTTTCTCTTTTTTCACTTTCCTCTTTCTACTTTCTCTCACCTTTCAACTTATATTCCCACCTAGTTGTCAATTCTTTTCCCTCAGCTATGCCTGCATTTTGTACTGCCCAAGGTTAAGTCTATAGTCTTTTCTTGCTGACGTTTTTACAAACACCCAATCTCCCTCCATCTCTTCACCCTACTTTGTCTACTACCAGAGGGACGTTTCTACAGCATAAATCTAATCACACCATTTTCCTGCTTAAAAAAAAAAAATCAGTGAAAGTATTTTCTTTAGTAGAGATCCAAATGTTGCCTATAAACACATTATGTTTGGCCCTTATATGTAGAAAAAAAATTGTTTTTTGAGATGGAGTCTCTCTTGGTAGTCCTCAGTAGAGTTCCATGGCATCATAGCTCACAGCAACCTCAAACTCTTGGGCTCAAGCAGTCCTCTTGCCTCAGCCTTCCCAGTAGCTGGACCTATAGGCATCTGCCATAACACCTGGCTATTTTTTAGAGGCAGGATTTTGTTCTGCCTCAGTCTGGTTGAACTTCTGAGCTCAAGCGGTATACCTGCCTTGGCCTCCCAGAGTGCTGGGATTACAGGCCTGAGCCACTGCACCTGGCCTATAGAAAAATATTTTAAATGAGTTTCCAGCAATTAAAATCAGGAGCTTATACTAGATCATCTACATTTCTGGCTTCTCTTGAAAAAGTAGAAGTCTAAATATAGGGTCCCACAGACCTACAAGTCAGCGATCCACCACCACCGCTACCTAGTGGGGAAACGTTCTCTGTAGGTAAGCCACTCCTTCAACTTTACTCACCTTTCCTACCTGGCCTCTGAAGATATTTGACTTTGTAAGCCCTGGCCTAGGAAAGAAAGACTACATGGCGTAGCATGGCAGTCATGATTCTTTTCTAATTTCATCCTATTTACTCTTTTCATATCCTGTTGTTTGAGTTGCATTGTTATATTTTATTTTCTCCTGTCAAATTATAATTCCCATAATGACAGGGAGTATGTTTTATTTGCGCTTTTGTTCTCAGCCCCTGCCATGCTGGAGCCTCGGTGAAACTGATTTAAATGATACTGATTATCCTTTCACAGTGACATACTGATTTTATATGTCCACAAAGGCAATATGGACAAAATAGAATATATCTCCCCTCAGGCACTATTAAAAAAATCTTAAAAGTAAAATGTTATTCTTTATTAAAAAGGAGTCAGTAGAGTCACTTTGGTTTGCAGAGGCCCACCTGCAGCAGTACAGTGATGGTACGTGGTGGTGGGAACCTTCAGGGTCATCAGAGTCTGACCCTTTCCTTCTGCCATGGCAGTGGCAGTGACGGCTTCCCAGACAGGGTTCTGGGTTCAGTCTTCTGGAGCACACTGAGGGAAAGCAGAGCTTCCAGTTGGCTCTGGGTTTTTTTTTTTTTTTTTTTTTTTTTTTGTGGGGGGAATATATTAAAAAGCTTTCGGTTTGTTGACAACCATAAGTCCATAAACATTTATAAATTATATACACAGGTTTATAATGATTACTAGTCAGTAAAGAGCATTTTAAACTGGTGCTTTAAGGTCTCTTAGAGAACGATGGATTTGGTCATTGGAGGATTATATGCAGATGATTAGTGGAATTTGTATTATACTATAGTTCTTTATGCTTTAGTACATAGAAATGTAAATAGGATCATTAAACTATAAATCTAGAGGGGTGACATCTCCAGTGCTCTGGGGACTTACATTGTTCTGTTAGTTTTTGAAGATGGCCTTTCCCCTGCTGAGTTTAGTTCTGCTTTTCCGAAGTGTCACATTAAACTGCAGGAAAATACGTATCTTCACTTGGTATCCCCCAGAAGTATTTTTCCGTGAAATTAGAGGTAGCTGTTCATGTTAAAAAGAATCATAGATTGCCATTGGCAATGAAAGGAAAATCATGTTTAATCCATGACAGGGTGGTTCCTCGAGGTTAGTCAGTGATGAAACAAGAAAACTGGAAACATTTACATCATTGCTCTTTCTCTTTTCTGTCTAATTACAAACAAGTTCTTTTTGTGACCCTGTTTTTGTGGTGTGCTTGCAGGTTCAAAACATTCTGGACTGTTCCCTTTCTCAGTAGGGGCGACTTGAGTTGTCAACAAGGATGTGTTTGTGTTTGGTTTCTAACGACAGTTTGTGATAGTTTCTGATATTTTGTTTGTCACAGTCTCTGATTTTATTTTTAGATATTGTTTCAGGTTTTTAAAATTTTGTTATTTATAATGTTAAAATTTATATAAAAATGGATAGAAATATTTCTTATGCTCTTCACATCTTCCTATTGAATTGACGAGGCTGATCATGGCACATTTGGGAAATGAGGTATCTTTGGGACATAACCATAAACTCTACAGGGCTGAATTCCTAGCTATTGCTGTACTTGATATTGGAAGTCTGATTATGGTCCTCTATATTGATGTTTTAATTAATTTTTCATGCTGCTATTATTATCCCAAAGTTATGCTTATCTATTCTGAGATCAGCATACTTGTAAAAAAATATTTAATTTGGTATTAATGAGCACTGTTTTATAACACTTCTTACACTGTATCACGGTTACTTCTTTATAAGTCTTTTTTAAGCTAAACAGAGTGTTCCCACACAGGGGCAGGACATTGCTAAAGGAAATTGCTTTTGAGGTAACCAGACCAGATATCCAACTTTAGAAAGTCTTTTTTTTTTGGCCAGGGCTGGTTTTGAACCCACCACCTCCGGCATATGGGGCCGGTGCCCTAATCCTTTGAGCCATAGGCACCCCCCAAGAAAATTTTGATTGTAGAATCAAGTAGGTCAGATTTCCTATACAGAAGACCTTCGAAGCTGGAAGTGCATTCAAAATAACCATATAAATTGCAGCATGTTGGGTGAGGGGAATGTACAGAATGGAATATAATAGCCACTTCTGACCCCCAGTCATACGGCTTCCCCTCCCCGTGAGACTGATATTCAGCGAACCAGTGAACCAGAATGAGAGCTCTGTCCAGTTGGGAACAGCTGGCAGTGTCAACCGCCGTGTATTTGTGTGTATTTGTTTGCTTAAAATCACCCTGGCTTGGTAATTCTGAGGGGACAAGGAACGTGACGATGGCTGGCGTTTAGTTTACAGAATCCCTTTGGGAAGAGGTTAAAGACTCAGAAGCAGTCAGTTGTCCTCATACCCAGTCCTTCTGTGATTTTCTTTGTCTTGTGTGTTAATCCATTAGTCATACCTGAGGAGCAAATTTACATTTATTTAAAGCATGAATTTGTAAAGCTTACCACGAGTTTGTAGATGTTTATTTACCCAGTTTAAACATTAAATAAACCTGTCTGAGCTACCTTTCTAAAAAAGGGCTGGCTTTGTATGTGACAGGCACACCAGACATAGTGGCCCCTTCTTCAATTTATAGCAAAGACTGAGTTATAAAATTAAGTCATTTTTTAAAAAGAATCTATATGCTATAATTAGGTGAACTGGTTTAATAAGGGGAATGTCTTTTTCCCTTAATACATGATAATAATGAATGTAAATGACAACACATTTCTAGTAGTTGAACATAAACCTTTGATCTTTTTTGGTCATACAAAGAAAAATTATCTTTTAAAATATTTCACCAAATAGTAATTGTGTATCTTTTTCCCCCTGGACGTGGCTTTCCATGTATCTAGGTATCGTAGTCTATACTGTTTTTTTCAGAATGTCACCCATCCGTCCCCACTGATAGTTTCGTTTTAGCGATTCATCCTTTAGTACTCCATTGAATGAGTAGTGATTACTAAATTGTCAAAATATAATAACTGCTATACCATTTGAACATGTTTTTGGCAATGGATAAGTGTTCTCATTTGAAATTGCGTCATAAAAAACCAGAAGTGGAACTGTAGTATGCCAAAACAGTTGATTTCTTTTGGACTTAAAATGTGTTTCTGGTTTTAATATTTGCTAACAACAAGGTGCTATTCTATGCAATATGAATTATTTACCTAGTTACCACAAAACACTTGGTATTTCATGCAGTAATGACATTATTTCATTCCAAACAGTAATTTTAGCACTGCAAAATTTCAACCATTTTTTCTGGCTACTTACATACTTTGAGGTTTTTTTTTTTTTTTTTTTTTTTAATTTCAAATTAATATGAGGGTCCATATTTTTAGATTGCATTGTTCTCACTTCCAAGGTAAATTTCCAGTTGTAAAAGAACCCCTCATCCTGAGTAACGCCTCTGGCTCAAAGAAGTAGGGCGCCGGCCCCATATGCTGGAGGTGGTGGGTTCAAACCCAGCCCTGGCCTTAAAAAAAAAAAAAAGAACCCCTCACCCAGGGGGTGTGCTATACACCCTTACACTGTGCACATGAGCTGAAATCCTGACAGTTATAGCTCCTTTTATTCCATGCTATCGTGATTAGTGTAAGTGGTTATCTATACTAAATATAGATCTTTGATGAAGGGTTTTTTACATAAGCATAATTCATTCACTCTTTTATTCAACCAACAAATACTTTTTGGGTGCTGAGGATACATTGACAAAGAAGTTAAACATCTTTCCTGGGACTTTTTAATTGTGGGTAGATAGGTAGTAAGGCAGAAAATGCATAAACTATTAAAAATGCATAAACTATTTAAAAAATAGTCAAGGTAATTTTAGTTGGTCAAAAGTATTAAGAGAAAAATAAAGCAAAGTGTTGTGATAGATAGTGCAGTGTTAGGGCTGTGGAAGACTCATCTCAACTTTCCCAAGAAAAAAGATGAGGTTATGTGACACATTCTAGGGACATGTTTTATAACATTCCATTTTCCTGTCTTTGGGCTAATTTGCAAAGGTACATATACATAGTATTTACAAGTAATTTTAAGGGAAAATAGGCATATAAAATACTGGGAAATGGGGCGGCGCCTGTGGCTCAGGGGAGTAGGCCCCATAAGCCGGAGGTGGCGGGTTCAAACCCAGCCCCAGCCAAAAACTGAAAAAACAAACAAACAAAAAACAAACAAAGAAAAAAACCTGGGAACTGATTCTTGATACTAAGGTTAATAAATTTATACCATAATTTAGTTACTAGACAAAAAATTATTAAAATTATATTAATAAAGGACTAACGTATAATTTAATCGAAGTGATGCTAATAGTTTGCTAGGCATAAGAAAAATTTAAAAGAGCAAGTTACCCGTTCCAACCACCACCACCCATTTCCTGTGGCTATGATCAGATTTTAAATGTTCTTTCAAAAATAAGGGTTTAAATGTTAAATGTGCTATTTTCTACCTTATCTATAAATTAATTATTGCTCCTTTGTTTTGAAACAGCCTTTGAGATAGGTTTCAGTAAAAACAGATAAAATGTTTACAAAAGCAGCAAATTTAAAACCAAAAAAGTACGGCCAAGAAATAGGAAAGAAACTGTTTTAGAAAAGCTTTAGTATTAGTATGAATCTTTATTATGACCTTTTAATACCCAAGTAAAGGACAACTGATTAAATTGTTCTCAAGTTCTATTAAGTAATAAAACAGTAATATTAGCAGTTTGTTCATAAAAAACCCCAAACCTTTTTTAGTTGCTTTTGTGTCTTTAAAAGATGGTGATCATGAGTCTCACTACATGAAGGGTTTTGAGCAACAAAATGAACAATATGTTATGTGGCAATTACAGTGCTATTCCTGCGTGGGGCTTTTCTTTATATTGAGACCAATTGAAATTCCAGGATAAAAGAAATACTGACAGGGTCAGTGATGTGGTTTAAGTAAGCAGCAAGCAGATTATTTTAGGATTGTACAAAAGCAGGAGAAAAGAGAGCGTAACAATGGGGGTGGGAATAGAGAACTACACATATTTCAGAAAAGTGAATCATGGGCCTTAAAGTGGGAATTTGTGGGAGCTCAAGCTTGAGGGGTAAGCAGGTGCTAACCATGAAGAGGCTTACCTTGGAAGCCTTTAGAATCTCATGCCAGGATTGACATGATCAGATTTACATTTTAAAAGATTACTCTGGTAGACCAGAAGTGGCAGGGAGCCTAGTTGGAAGGTGGTCACATTAATCTAAATGACAGGTTTTGGGGATTGGAACTAAGACACGAGTAATTCAGACAGAGATAAGGGGAACTGATTTGAGAACTACTTAGGATACACAATGGACAGAAATTGGTGATGGAATGAATTGAGAGATAAAGCAGAAGAATAAAGCAAAATCTTGATCTGAATTAAAAAGGGCTTTTAGGCATGTAGATGGGGAGGATTCATGGAATCTTGATTATATAGAGAATCTCAGCTTTTTAGGCAGAAATGGACTTCAAAAAACATATGGCCATAGTATCAGAGAGCATATTGTAATAGATGCCAGAGAACCAGAAAGATATGGAGGTAAAATGTTATAGCCAGAGTCAGGAACATTGGAATTAAAATTCAGAGGAAATCCTAGTCTATGAAATGAGTGTTGAGCTAGAACTGTGTTTATAGAAGATTTTCAGTGACTCAGGTTCTCACATTAGTTTTTTGAAGTAGGCCTAAACTTCGGTATCCAGAGATAGTTATCAAGTGGTGTTTTCCACTTTGGCAGAACCTCAAAAATGTTCTTACTAATTTCAAATGTGACTTTGCCTTTATATTCTTGGTAATTACAAGAGTGACCTATTGAATAGTATTTTTTCACTGTTGTCCAATAGGATGTTATAATGTGTTGGCCAAAAATAATTTTGCTTTGGGGGTAATTAATATTTAGAAGTTCTTCTAGCTGATATTTGGCTGGATGGCACTAGCTTTTTCAGAAGGTTGTTCTTGCCTGGAATATGGATGAATTATGTTATCAGACTATAAAAGGATACTTTATAGCCATTGTTGATATTACTACATCAATAATGAATGTTCTGTAGCCATAGCAAATAACCTAAAAGTAGAACCAGTTCACCTTATCTCGAGCACTGTTTGTTTTTGTTTTCTTTTAATTTTTATCTTATCTAAGTTATATATATGGTAATTTTAAAAATCATAGTTTGTAGAAATCTTACAATGAAAAAATAGCATTTCCCGGGTCCGCCAAACAACAATGATGGCTACAACCAAAAAATGGCCTGGCGTTGTGGCAGGCACCTGCAGTCCCAGCTACTTGGGAGGCAGAGTCAAGAGACTCGCTTGAGCCCAGGAATTGGAGGTTGCTGTGAGCTGTGATGCCA
>CAUYRH010168236.1:0-34325 GCA_963574655.1 Perodicticus potto | reverse complement strand
TGTCTGACTCAAAGCATGGGCCCTTTCCACTCTGGCCTGCAGCCTCTCTGTTCTAATTTAAAGCAGCTGGGTAATCAGTCTGCACTGGCCCCTTGCCTGGGGTTTGCCTTCCCCCATCGCCAGGGTAATTCTTTTTTTTTTTAAGAGACAGAGTTTTACTTTGTTGCCCTCGGTAGAGTGCTATGGCATCACAGCTCACAACAACCTCCAGCTATTGGACTTAGATGATTCTCTTGCCTCAGCCTCCCCCATAGCTGAGAGTATAGGCACTCACCACAACGCTCAGCTATTTTTTGTTATAGTTGTTGTTGTTGCAGTTTGACCGGTGCTGGGTTCGAACCCACCACCCTTGGTATATGGAGCCGGCACCCTACTCACTGAACCTCAGGCACTGCCCAGCCAGGGTAATTCTTACTGGAGACAGGAGTGACACAGCTAGAGCTGGGCATCCCTGTCGCCTCTGTGTCCTGTGTTGCCATTGCACTGCCTTCTCTAGTAGTGAGTCCTTCCTTCCCAGCTTTTATTCTTGGCCTGAACAGAGCTCAGAGAGCCCTTTGTATGGCCCTTGGTTTCTTTTGCTGCCTGCCTTCCTTCCTTCCCTTCCTTCCTTCCTTCCCTTCCTTCCTTCCCTTCCTTCCTTCCCTTCCTTCCTTCCTTCCCTTCCTTCCTTCCCTTCCTTTCTTCCCTTCCTTTCTTCCCTTCCTTCCTTTCCTTTCTTTCCTTTCTTTCTTTCTTTCCTTTCTTTCTTTCTTTCTTTCTTTCTTTCTTTCTTTCTTTCTTTCTTTCTTTCTTCAGAGCCTTAAGCTGTCACCCTGGATAGAGTGTTGTGGCGTCACAGCTCACAGCAACCTCCAATTCCTGGGCTCAAATGAGTCTTCTGTCTTCACCTTCCAAGTAGCTGGGACTACAGGCGCTCGCCACAACCCCCGGCCATTTTTTGGTTGCTGCCTTCATTGTTGTTTGGTGGGCCTGGGCTGGATTTGAACCCGCTAGCTCAGGTGTACGTATCTGGCGCCTTAGCTGCTTGAGCCACAGGCGCCAAGCCCTCTTTTGCTGTCTTTCTTACTTATCTGGGCCACCTTTTGAACCCCAGCCTTGAGTTAGGTGTGAGTGCTCTGCATCTCAGCTTCTCATGGAGCTCCCTGGGTGGCCCATGTGGCGACCTTGGCTGTGTCTGTCCTGTTTAGGGGGGAGCATGTGTGCAGCCAGAGATCTGGTTTTGAGAGCCCTTTGTCCTCCCATATTTCCTACATAATGTGGAGCTTGGAGTCATGACCTTCAGTTCTCTAAACTTTTTGAACACTTGTCTGTGTTCAAAACCACAATCAGTGGTTCCTGGGTCTGATTCCCATCAAAACAGTCTGAGATGCTTGGTTTTTTTTTGTTGTTGTTGTTCGTTTTTATTTATTTTATTCTTTTTGAAATGCTTATTAAAAATACAGACTCCTGGGGTACACTTCCAGAGCGGCTGATTCACAGAGCCAGGGAACCTAGCAATTCATGCTTTTTTTACAAGTGCCCATTTGATTATGAGACAACTAGGGCATGAACTAGCATTTGGAAACTGTTGATCTTGATCACGTCTTTGATCATGTCTAGTCTCTACTTCATGGGTCATTACAAACATGAAATCTCATGATCTTTATCTCCCAAGGTCCTAATTATTCCTGCTTCACTGGCCACTTCTTTCAGAATTATTTGAGTTTATTTTCCTCTTCCCATATCTCTCCTTTCTGAGCTTATTTATGGAAGGTTATATTCAGTGTTCAATGAATGAATTGGATTTCAAACAATTTCTAGGACATGCATTTGTGAGCAAACTGAATTCAGAAGCATACCAGACACTTGGCTTTTAGCTAAATGGAGCTTCAAATGATGTCTCTGTCACAGCCATCTCCCTTTGCTATTTTGACTTTCCAGTTTGGAATCTGTTTTGTCTTTTATGTTACTTTTCTTCTGAGTCCAATCAAGTGACCCACAGTTGATTCCCTCAGTGCATTGCTTCAGTTTCTTTCTTTCTTTCTTTCTTTCTTTCTTTCTTTTTTCATTCCATTCCACTATGTTTCCTTCAGGTTTGCAGATTTAGGGGCCAGAATATGCTTCTTTACCAAATGGTATTCTTCCTCTCTTGTAATCGACTTTCTTGGGACCTTTCCACGGCCAGGGTCCAAGCACAGAGCCCATGAACCTAAGCTCCTAAGGGAAGTGTATTGGCATGCAGTCCTCTGGCCCATTTCCTGTTGTCATCTCCCCCAAAGGTGTGTGTATCTTCCTGCTTTGCCTTACTGTGATGTTTTTCAAGTATCTATTATCACAATACAGGCTTTTTTTTTTTCTGCTTCATATTGAAACAGTAATCCCCCTGCTGTAGCATAGCCTTTTCTCAGGCAAGGTCCGTGTAGTTTGTGCACTTAGTCAAGCCATGCACAGTTCTGCCCTTGACTGGTTTGAGTAAGGGCCCTAATTGGCACAACTGCCTCTCTACTGACCACAGGAAAGTGAGTCTGGCAAAAACAGAGAAGCTCAGACCAAACTGACCTCGGTCTCCTCTCTCACAGAATTGTTATTTCACTCACACACACACACACACACACACACGAATGAATCTGATAAAGTACTATGTAGCTTGTATGAGAATTCTGGTTTGTGTATTCAAAGTACTGAAAGAACCATCGAGCCTCTGAGTACTAGGCCATATAACAAAGGCTCCCTTTGCAAGACATCGCCACTTCCTGGTTAGAGGCAGTTGCAGTCAGTCCTAGATTTGGGCTTGACTATGTCCCTATGTTACTGTGTGGGCTTGTGAAAGTTTCATTTCAGAAGTCTGGGCCCCTTTCCTGGTCTCAGTTAAATGAGGCTTGAAAGGTCTTTGAGTCAACCTAAGCAAAAAATGGCTCTTAGAGGACAGGGAGTTGTTCCTGTGTCCAAGAGTTTCCTAACTGGGTTTGAGTCTCATACTAAATCTCTTCTCTTCCCTTCCAATAGGATGGCTCTTTCCTGGTGGACCACAAATACCCCACGTTACCTGGGAAGCTTTCAGGGGCCACACCCAATGGAGAGGCTGCCAGATCTTCCACTGCTGGCAAGCCTGATGCCACAGGGAGCAGCCTGCAGAGGCTGAGTGAGTGTCCACACCCGGGGCTGGTGGCCTCTGAGCAGCGTGCTTGGCACTTCCAATGATTGTACAGATCCCTGTACCTACCACTGCAATCCACAATTGGAGAATGGTGGGGGTAGGTGGCTGGGACAAATTGTACCTTAGAAAGTCCCATTTCTAGGGACTCCTCTGAGCCTAGGTCAGTACTTCAGACCAGGGTGTGTACTTCCAGCTGTAGCTACCCTAGTCTCATCTTCCCTCCTCTTCTGTTCCTCCTCTGTCACACCCCTTCCTGCCCTTCCCAGCATCCCTTCCCAGCATCCCTTCCCCTCCCTCTCAGATACTTGCTTCCCTCTCCTGCATCTGCCTTCTCCTCAGCAACCTCTCTACCACCAGTAGGAAGACAATGTGGGCTCTTCCAAGTGTTAGCACTCCTTAGGCAGATGAGGTCATTGGCCAGCAGGTAGGGATGTCCATCTATAAGGATCCTTTTGGATCCTTTCGGATCCTGATAAGGACCCAAAACTACAGGGGCCTTTGTTGCTGTTTATTCAAAATAGGTCATCTGATTTCCATCAATAGTGGCAGATTCAATGGGGCCCAGGAGGGAGTGTTCTGGTCCTGGCAGAGCTTTCCCTGCTCCTGACTTCCCTGTCCCTGCTGTTCCCTGAGCTGGCCTATGTGTTGGCTTCATGAAGGCCAGTTTTGCCTGGGCTGCAGGAGCTCCAGATCTGCCCTCTTATGAGTGTGTCCTAGTGACACTCAGGCTGGACCCAGAGCGGCTTTGGCTCTTTCTAACATGTGCCCAGTGAGCACTGGCACCCACATGGGAGCTCCACTTGGCCTGGTGTATTTAGGCTCTGCTACTCCTCCTCTTTCTCTTGAACGTGAGTATCTCAGCCTGCTGGAAAGTGGCCTTAGGAGCATTTGGTCCCCTCACATGAGACCTCCTCTCAGTCTCCATCACCACTCACCCCATCCTTCCACATGGGATTGTTTTTCTTTCTGTTTGAGTTTTTCTCTCTTGCTCGATGACATCCTTTTGTTTTATTTCTTTGCTTCCCTATAACTATTGGGCTGGACTTTGGCCTCTCTTGTTTCCTCATGTGGCTTCTCTGCTTCTTGGTTGGCTGGAGATCGTGGCCGGAGTGTCAGTGCCCCCGTATTAGGTACTGTACCAGTTCAGGTGAGGTGGAGTGAGAATGCCTTTGTTTCCCTGCCCTGATACCTCCCTGTCCTGCCTGCATTCCTGCGTCTTCCTCTGAAAAAAGAAAGGAAGCTTCTTGTTGTAATAATCCATAAGTATTTGGACCCCACATCCTTAGAATGTGAATACATGAGTTCACCTGGATTTATAAAATTGAGCTCACTAATTTCTCTGAGAAAGCCTAGAGTGTGCTTTAGTCCCAACTAGTTTCTGGGGTTTTGCTGTGCAGTTCTGTTCTGAAGCCAGAGCCAGGTAGATTCTTCTGGACTCCCACTGAGGGATGGCCCAGGCTTGGGGGAGAGAGTCCCAGAGGTCACATCCCTTGCTCTTATTTACACATCATCTCATTTTCCCAACCCCAGGAGACACAGAAAGTGGTTGGGATGACATTGTCATGGCAAATGACCTCTCTTCCACATCATCTGGCACCGAATCAAGTCCCCAGTCTCCCCTGACACCAGATGGTAAAAGGAGTCCCAAAGGCATCAAGAAGTTCTGGGGAAAGTAAGTTGGTGGTGGTGATCATAATAATATTGCTTGAACTTTTTGACTGATTAAAGCCCTTTGTCCATTAGACACTGGAACAGAAGTAGAAGCAGGACATTCATGTTTAGAGAAAAGAATCTGAGTTATAGCTTTCAGAGCTGAGAGAAAGGGAAGTGTGAAAGGCACCCATTGAACATAGCAAGTTGCCTTATACGTCATTCATTCTGAACACCCACCCACCCCTCAGCCCCAGACCACTTGCCCTGCAGTTTACACTCAGCCAGTTTCACTCTGACCCGCATGGGGAGTGGCTCAACCCCAGAGGGAGGAGCAGAAATTGAGGCTCAAGTCTGGCTGAAGAACAGTCACAGGTTGTGTTTCTGAATCTCCGGGAAGATACCAGGAGGTGGGCCACCCAGAGTCCCAGGTCTGGCCTGCACGGCCTTGCAAAGGAGCAAGTGCACTGGCCTTTCAGACTGTCCCATGATAATCTCCGTGGATTCTTCTCCATATAGAATTCGAAGAACTCAGTCAGGAAATTTCAACACTGATGCCCCCGGGATGGCGGAGTTTCGACGAGGTGGGCTCCGGGCAACTGCAGGACCAAGACTGTCTAGGACCAGAGATTCCAAGGGACAGAAAAGGTAAGTTTCTCATACCAGTCCATCTGCAAAGAGCTGTATGAGATGCTGGTCAGGATGGAATGGGAGGGGTGCTAATTGTCCCAGAGTCTCTGGAGATGGAAGGCAGGAGCCCTTAATGCAGCTTCTCACATTGCCTGTTTGACACATGTAGACATTGCTTGTGCTTACAGATACCCTGAGGTGAAGGCAAGAGGCTTCAACCTGGGGTGGGAGATGGGCCCTCAATAGCTCTGCACACACATGACCCGTTCTCAGTAATGCCTTACACACTGGATTGAGAAGCCCTGGTGCAGCCATTAAGAACACCAATTCTACTATATAGAATCCCAAACCTGGGTTAGAATCTCTGCTTGACCAGTTCCTAACTGTGGGCCCCATACCTTTGTTTTCTCATTGTAAAGTGGAGTCAAAGACAAAGTCTTTTATTAAGGTTCTTGTGAGGATTACATGGTCTCCTGCCTCAGCTGCCTGCCATTAACCATCAGTATCCTCCCAGGGGTGTCGAACCTTTTTCCTCCCCTTCCCTGTGCCCCTTTGCTCTTCCTCTTTTCTCTTCCCCTTTCCCCTTCCTTTCCCTTCCCTTCCCTCTTCTCCCCCTTTTCCTTTCCATTTTCCTTTCCCCTTTGTCCCCTTCCTTCCCCCCCTTCCCCTCCTATGCCCTTCTCTTTCCAAGTCTCATTCCTTTGCCCTGGGTAGAGTGCTAGGGAGTCATTGTAGCTCACAACAACCTCATATTCTTAGGCTGTAGCAATCTTCTTGCCTCAGCCTTCCAAGTAGCTGGACTATAGGCACCTGCCACAATGTCTGGCTAGTTTTTCCATTTTTAATAGACACGAGGTCTTGCTCTTGCTTAGGGTGGTCTTGAATTCCTGAGCTCAAGAATCCACCTACTTGGCCTGTGAGAGTTCTAGGATTATATGTTTGAGCTACCATGCCCCACCTCAACCTTTTTTCTTTTCTGGTGTACATTGTTAGAATAAGAGTTATCTTGGGTCACACAGTAAACATACAAACACTAACAAAAGCTGATGAGAACAAGAAAAGGTCCAACACCACAGATAAGCAAAACAGTGGTCAAATAATCTGCATGTGACCCGTGGGCCTGCTGGTGGGACACCCTGCTGCCCCACCTGGGAAAGAGAGCATTATCTCTGCTTCTGGGTGAGCCTCCACCTTCCAGCCTGAGTAAGAGTGAAATCTCATCTTTAAAAAATAGCCAGGCGTTGTGGCAGGTGCCTGTAGTCCCAGCTACTTGGGAGGCTGAGGCAAGAGGATCCCTCGAGCCCAAGAACTTGAGATTGCTGTGAGCTGTGATGCCACAGTAGCAACAAAACAAAAACAAAAACAAAAAACTTCTCCAGCAGTGTCCCTAGTAGACACTCTCCAGTAGTTATTAGCTGTATCCTCTTTCCTTCAGTCTCTCAGCTCTGAGAAAGTGTCTCCCTTTAAACCAGCACAAGGAACCTTTATTCCTGTGTCCTGGGGAAGCCCCTTTCTGTGAGCTCCCCCATCAGGCAGTCTCTGTAGTACCTTGTCTCCAGCAGAATACCTCTGGGTTACTCAGCCAGGATTAGAGCTGCTGGGGGCCTTCCCCAAAAGTAGATCGTGACATTTTAAATCTAACGGAAAGATGAAGAGTACGGTTTAACTCTTTTTAGTTCCCCTCAAGACTGCCATACTGGTGCAAAGTAAAAGTAATTACTGGATAAGAAGGGGCACAACTCAGATATTAGTCTGAGGAATAATACAGTCCAGTTTCCAATTAAAGGAGAAGAGCATTTCCCTAAATGCATCACATTGTTCACAGACCTGCATCACCTGTAGAGGGAATCCTGGCTTATTTTGCACATGGATATGATACTGCCTTCCCTGGCCTGCCAATATCAGGTTTCGAGGCTTTGCCAGGTTCTCCTGGTGTATGAGGCACAGGACCCTTCCAGATCCAGCTGTACTCAGATGGGTATCCCCAGACCTATATTATATTATACTTCAGGGCCCTTCAAAAAAAATGTGAGACCATTAGCTTTTTTTTTTTCTTGAGACAAAGTCTCAACTTTGTCGCCCTTGTTAGAGTGCTGTGGCATCATAGCTCACAGCAACCTCAAACTTTTGGGCTCAAATGATCCTCTTGCCTCAGGCCTCCCAAGTAGCTGGCATTATAGGCCCTTGCCACATGCCCAGCTGTTTTTTTAAAGATGGGGTCTCACTCTGGCTCAGGCTGATTTCAAACTCCAGAATTCAGCCAGGCTACGCACCAAAGCCTCCCAGAATGCTAGGGTTATAGGCGTGAACCACCACGCCCAGCCTAGACTATTCGCTTTTAAAGGCCAGAAAGTCAAAGGAGGTGGACTGAGAAGTTAACAACCGATTCAGCATCATTAGAAAGTAAGCCATCCATGGCCAGGCATGGTGGCTCATACCTGTAATCCTAGCACTGTGGGAGGCCAAGGTGGGTGGATGGCTTGAGCTCACATGTTTGAGAGTAGCCTTAGCAAAAAGTGTGACCTGTCAAGAAGATCACTTGAGTCCAAGAGTTGGAGGTTGCTAGGTTGCTGTGAGCTATGATGCCATGGCACTCTACCCAGGGTGACAGTTTGAGACTCTGTCTCAAAAAAAAAAGGCTCGGCGCCTGTGGCTCAATGGGCTAAGGTGCCAGCCACGTACACCTGAGCTGGCGGGTTCGAATCCAGCCCGGGCCCGCCAAAGAACAATGACAGCTGCAACCAAAAAAAAAAAATGGCCGGGCGTTGTGGTGGGTGCCTATAGTCCCAGCTACTTGGGAGGCCGAGGCAAGAGACTCGCTTGAGCCCAAGAATTGGAGGTTGCTGTGAGCTGTGATGCCACAGCACTCTATCCAGGGTGACAGCTTGAGGCTCCGTCTCAAAAAAAAAAAAAAGAATGTGTCTGTCTGGCAGCACCTATAGCTCAGTGGGTCGGGCACTGGCCACATACACTGAGGGTGGTGGGTTCAAACCCAACCTCGGCCAGCTAAAACAAGAATGACAACTGCAACAAGAAAAAATAGCTGGATGTTGTGGTGGGCACCTGTAGTCCCAGCTACTTGGGAGGCTGGGGCAAGCGAATCGCCTAAGCCCAGGAGTTGGAGGTTGCTGTGAGCTGTATGACTCCACAGCACTCTACCCAGGGTGAGCACAATAAAGTGAGACTCTGTCTCTACAAAAAAAGAGAAAAGAAACAGGATTAACAAAGCAAGAAATGTTAAAAAAAAAAAAAAAAAAAAAAAAAAGGAAAAGAAAGTGAGCCACTCCAAGAAAGCTTATCTACTATATATTTCATAATTAGGCTGTTGAGCTTACTTAGCAGTGTTCTTAATATAGATAATTACTGTTGTTTGTGACTTTTTTCCAAGCTGAAAAAAATAAAGCTATGGTGAGCTTGAATGATTCATCTTTGTTCGAATTCTGGTTGTTTCTTTGAAGACTTATTCAAGAAGAGAAATCACTGGATCATGGCATAATAAGTCTAAGACCCTTAGGCATTGCTCTAAGAATAGGACTGCAGGAAGTCCTTTGCCTTCTGCCAGTCACTGTAGGGTATGACATAACCAGTGTCAGAAACTTTTTCTTTGCTAAAGGACAAAACTGCAGTTCAGCCGCAGGGCTGTTTGACTATTTTTGTGCTTTGTTAACCATAACAGTAGATGATAAAGAGAATAAGAATGAAGAGTCCTCATTTATATTTATCATAACAATGTTCACGGTAACAAAAATGAATTTTCTGGTGGAAGAGAAAAATGGTTATTACTTTTAAGGTGAAATTTGATATAATTATATGCTAATGTCTTTTGGTATTTATAGTTCATAGGTATTTAAGTACAGCCTTTAAAAAAACTTTTGTCACTAATATTCTCATGGGAAAAGCACTTTGTTCCTGAAAGCTTCCAGCCCTAATTCCTTTCTTTACAATGAAATAATCATTTTTTCTTTTTATATTTGATAACATTCTGTAGAACTTTCTCTCTCTCTGATTATGGAAGAACAAATTTTATTGTCTTTTTTCCTCTAGTTAAGGTTTGACTGGTTAAAGAGATGCCTATTATACCACATCTTTGTCAGCATTAACTGTTTAAATTTTTCTTTGTTTAAATTTCTCTACTTTTATAGACTGCCATAAAATTATACTTTTATTGGTAATTTAGTTTTCATGGTTTTTATTTTAATTTTGAGTTCTCTGTACTTTTTGCCCATTTTTATTTAATTATTAATGTCTTTCTTACAGATTTCTACTAGTTCTGTATACATAAAGACATTAACCCATGTCTACTAGTTGTGAAAAAGTATTTTTAAATTTGTGGCAGAAATTTCACTTTTGTTTGTACTTTGATATGTGGCATTTTTATGTTTATGTATAATGAGGTTCATCAACTTTTCCTTTGTGATTTCTTTATTTTAAATTTTTTTCATGATTTTTAAAAACTGTTAGAATAATCTATTTGGGGATTTATTTTAGTAGGTGATGTCTATTATTAGACTTTTTAATTTTGTGTTTTGGAGAGAAAAGGGAGCAGTAAAGTATAGTGTTTAAGGCAAGCAGATTCCAGAGCCACAGCTGGGTCCCATCTTTGTTGAGAGATTTTCTGAGTTGATCTATTACTAAGTGTATTACTCTTGCGACGCTGGCTTTATGAGGGGTCTGCACTCAGATGACTTCCTTATCTTGGGCTCCATTTTATGGCCTTTTCCCCATATTTGTGGTTAGAGACAGATTTATCGTCATGAAAGGAAGTTTAAGCTTCCAGAGTCCTTTTGGTGTGGGCCCCTGCCCGGGACCAGAAAGGATCTGAACAATGTGTTGATGTGGTCAATTGTTTTGAAAATTTTGCATCATAAGGTATTTTAAATACAACGGTTTTCCGACTACCGTCTCTTACTCCAGCTTTCTCTTGGTCTGAGCTTTTCCTTCTATTAGGTGATTTTGGAGTAGCTGTAGGAATTTGGGGGAACTGGCTAGGGCAAGTTGAGCTGGGGATTCGTGTAGTTTGGGTTTACTGGAATATGTGTATGTTTACAGGCACTTCTTCCAGGTTTAGTTCAGTCAGGCTTAGTTACCTAGCTGTCCTAGCGTATACTAATGGCTTCTAAGATTACTTCTTCTTCCCACTGGGCTACTTTGCCCAGCACTCTGTACTCACAAGAAGAGTGTGTACAGTCATAAATGGGCCCTGTGTACTCCCCCTCCATGGGAATGGCATATTTGTTAAATCTCAGTTACATAATTTTAACTACAGTTTAGAAAGATGTTTTGGAATGTGTCAGTAAAACAAATGGTTTGGCTGTCTGTGAACAGCACCGTCTTCGTCATCCCTGAGTTATTTGCTGAGTGGAGACCCTGGTACTAAGAGTGGCTGAGGAGGGGCAGACGCTGGGTCTGACCCTGTGGGACAGCATGAGGCTTGGGAGGGAGGAGAGGATCCACTGAACAAGAAAACTGGGCGACTGCTGATGATGAGGACCAGAGCTCTAGGTTATTATGCAAAGGTCTACAGCACAAAGATTTGAGGTTTTCAGATTATGATCTCAAAGACACTTATTTCCCTTAGAGAGCTGAAAATGTCCCTCTGATATATAGAGTGTTTGTTTTCCCCCCAATTTCCAGAAACAAGGAAATGAATGAAATAAAACCTAACAGAGTATAAAACAAAAGTGGTAAAATGAACATTGAAATTGAAATTATTCCCACATTAAGAAGCAAAGTATAAACAAAATAATTCCACATCATACCAAAAATAGCAATTCACTAAGAGCAGGAGATAAATTTCAAACAGAATTCGTGACTAGGATCCGAGATGGTTATTCATATAAAGTGAATCACATGAACACACTGGAAAAAGATTGAAATTTCTTACTGATTTTACATGATATACTCACATTGACAAAGATAATATAAAACTCAAGCTACCACCACAAGGATGTAAACAACACACTGGTTAATGAATACTCAGTTCATAGAATGTTTAAGATTAACCTCAGCATTAAAAGCTTGAGTGCTATATAGTTTTGCCACTCACACATGAAAGATACTTGATAGGCTTTCTAAATTTGAATTAAATTCAAAGAACCCACGTGACAATACCAATTACAAATTGTGAAGCTGAAACTTTTTTTTAACTATTATCATAAAAAATATTAATCTTATAGAAGAAAGACTGAATCAGCTGTTCTCATAGAAAATATTACAGAGTTGTGAACATATGAAGAATCAATCAAAGAGTATGTACCCAGGGCAATAGCTTGAGGCTCTGTCTCAAAAAAAAAGAATTAGCTCTACCAGGCATTCAAAAGAATTTTTTAAAAATCTAGTATGTTAGGGGTACTTTCTTGGAAGGATTCTTTATGAATATCTATTCTTGTATATTCTATAAATCTTCATTTATTTTAAAAATGAATATGAAGTTGCTCAGTCATATCCCCTCTCCCCAAAGACTCTACTGGGATTTTTAATGTGCCATTATGTTCACACTTTAAATGAAAAATAGATGTCTTTAAGAATTGATAGCTTTATAAAACCCAATCATCCTGTCTGGGAACATGATCTAGTTCTTCATTTATTATTCATGTCTTTTGTTATATTGCCTCAGTTGGTGTTGTATTCCCCACTTTCCCCGCCCCTCAATCCCAGCATGCAGGACCTACATATCCTCGGATAAAGCAATTCCAGTACCTTTTATAACTTTAGCTGCTATGAGTGTGATTTTTAAATTGTTTTAACAAAGAGCTTTAGTATTTGTACATGTAGAAAATATTGATTTTTGTTTGTAATATACAGATTACATATGTGTATTTTATAAGTAGCCATTTATAGAGCTCTGGAGCTCTTTGAGTTTTTTAAGCGGGCAGCTACCATCTGAAAAAAAAATGACTTTCATTTATTTCTACTTTTCTAATAGCTATATTCTTGGGGTTTTTGTTGTTGTTGTTGTTATTGTTTTTGAGACAGAGTCTCACTTTTCACCCTTGGTAGAGTATTGTGGCTTCATAGCTTGCAGGAACCTCAAACTCTTGGGCTCAAGCAATTCTCTTGGCTCAGCCTCCCTAGTTGCTGGGACTACAGGTGCCCACCACAATGCCCAGCTATTTTCAAAGGTGGAATTTCTCTCTGGCTCTCAAACCTGTGAGCTCAAGCAATCCATCCGACTCAGCCTCCCAGAGTGCTAGGATTACAGGCATGGACTACCACACCCAGCCTATATTCTTGTTCTTATTTAATCTCTCCTTATACTGGATGCAACTCTCAGACGAATGTTACTAATACTGATAAAAACATATTATCTTTTGGGTGGCGCTTGTGGCTCATCGAGTAGGGCGCCGGCCCCATATACCGAAGGTGGCGGGTTCAAACCCAGCCTCAGTGGAACTGCAAAACAGAAAAATAGCCAGGCGTTGTGGCAGGCACCTATAGTCCCAGCTACTCGAGAGGCTGAGGCAAGAGAATCGCCTAAGCCCAGGAGTTGGAGGTTGCTGTGAGCTGTGTGACGCCACGGCACTCTACCAAGGGCGATAAAGTGACACTCTGTCTCTCCAAAAAAAAAAAAAAAAAATATATATATATATATATATATATATATATATATATAATCTTTTTATTGACTTTAATGTGAATACCCTTAGTGTATCATTAATAAATAAGGTATTAGCTGTTGTTGATTGGAGAGTTTTGGATTTTTTGATTTGGTGTTTGTTTAATATTAGGGAGCTAACCCTCTTTTTCTAGTTTTATAAGCATTTTTCTAAAAATTGGAGTGTTGAATCTTACTGAAAAGCTAACTCATTTGTGGGTCATTCATCCTAATGAGACTGTGACTCTGGGCTTATGGCATGTATGTGTGTGTTTGTGGGCCTGTGGCATGTACACATGTCCTCAGGAGGATTAGACCAGCTACCTCATGCTCTAAGTAGCTGAAAATTTTAAAGTTAGACTATGTTCTTTCAAGGAAACTCTTGAGTCTATCTCAAATTAGTGTGTTGTAGTGGAATTTGGTTCAACTAAATCCCATATTTGAGGTTCCTTGTTATAAAAATAGTCCCTGAGCCAGATGCAATGGTGATATGTGCTGCTAGTCCCAGCTACTCCTGAAGGCTGATGTGGGAGTAGTTGGAGGTTGGCCTAAGCAACATAGTGAGACCCTATCCCTAAAAAAAAAGAAAACGTATTTTGTCTGTTGAGAGAAGCAATTAAACTCAAAACCTCAGGCTTTCCCATGAATAGAAACATGCTGTTTTCCTGCTTCCCAGTGACGCCAACGCCCCCTTTGCCCAGTGGAACACCGAGCGTGTGTGTGCGTGGCTAGAGGACTTTGGCCTGGCTCAGTATGTGATCTTTGCCAGACAGTGGGTATCTTCTGGCCACACATTATTGACAGCTACTCCTCAGGACATGGAAAAGGTAAGGACTGAGTTTGGGAGGGCTCCACTTTCTCCCCAGACCAATGCATGAGAAGGCCCAGGACCCCCCACTTTTCCTATACATACGGCAGGATGGAAAGAGGAGACTGAGGTCCCCTCTGTAACTGTAGGACATCCTAGGGCATTGTGCAGAGATCTTTTGCCACACTCTCAGAGCATCTCCACCACATGCCATGGCCAGTCACCTGCCAAAATTTCACATCGGGTCTTCTTTTAATTTTAGGAGCTAGGAATTAAGCACCCGCTTCACAGGAAGAAGCTGATTTTAGCAGTGAAAGCCATCAATGCCAAGCAGGAGGAGAAATCTGCACTGCTAGACCACATTTGGGTGACACGTAAGAACAGGCATACATGTATTAAGTATATTTCTGGCAGTAACAAAAGTGGAAAGAATCTCCCTATTAAATGTATACCTCAAAGACAGCTATCTCCTTGTAAAAGTCAAAGCAGAGACTATCTCCTTAGTCAAAGTAACTAAGTCTTTTGGGGAGTAAAACTGGAACCTCAAAATGGTAATTTGCTCCCTTTTTTGGTCATCTGTATTCTCCTATTCTTACGAATCTTGACACATCTGTTTTGTCTGTATTTTAGGGTGGCTTGATGACATTGGATTACCCCAATACAAAGACCAATTTCATGAATCTAGAGTCGATGGGCGAATGCTGCAATACCTAACTGTGGTGAGGATTTCTACTTTAAATATTTCAGTTGTCCCTGTAAGCACTCAGCTCAGAGGTACCTGTGGTGGTTATTTTAAATATAATTTCTCTCCTTCCTTCATATTCTTAAGACCATACAATAGTATTGTTTGTCACATAAGTAGAGTCCCAAGTACTAGAGTACAAACCATTGTGATAAGAAGCTGTACATGTTTCCATGTGCACCTTCCTTAGGTGTGGTAGACTTGTTTGTGTTTGGTCTGGGAAGGAATTCCAGAGGTCTTTTGTCTCTTTGGAAACTCTGTTTCATCAACCAAAACTTTCCTCTTCCAGAATGATTTACTCTTCTTAAAAGTTACCAGCCAACTACATCATCTCAGCATCAAATGTGCCATTCACGTGCTGCATGTCAACAAGTTCAACCCCCACTGCCTGCACAGGCGGCCAGCTGATGAGGTGAGGGGAGGATTGCATCTCTCCAGTTACCCTTGAGCTGTAAGAGAACGAGAATGGTATCATCCCCAAATGGCTTCCTTTTGGATCATGGTGCTTGAGATTCTTTCCTGTGCCTGAGCTTGATGGTACCCAGGCACCCCTATTGTTTTGGGTTTCACAATCGTCATAGACCTCCAAGCTCCCACTCTGCCTTGGGGAGACACATGCTATGGGCCAGACGGCAGTGGCAGTGAGTCTTTCAAAGTCACCATTTGATTAAAGAAGATGAGGAGATGGTGCAGATAGAGAAGGCAAAGACAGAATGGGAAGGATGGATATCGTGTAGACAGAGGAGAGAAGAGCCAGAGGAGGTGGTAGGAGGCCAAATATTTTAGAATAGGTTTCCCTACTTGTAGGTACACAATTAACCTACCTCCAGGGCCAGGTGCACAGGGAATCCATGAGCCACTCTTGCTAGAGAAGAAATAGTGAAGGTAAATAATAGTGCCCAAATCATGATGAAATACTCCATGATGTTCCATGAATCTTGGAGTTTTTGGTGGACCCTGAAGCTCAAGGGCTGTCAGTCACAGCTTGTCACCTGATGAAGCCATGGCACTTTACCCAGGGCGATGTAGTGAGACAATTTGTCTCAAAAAAAAAAACCTTGGTTCACAATTGAAGGTCATCTTTATAGTCTGTTGAATCATAGGATGAATATCTGTATGTCTTTCTTTATTCATCAAGTTAACCAGAAGATTAGAAAGTAAAAGATATCTTAGTAGAGTAGAGGATCCTGCAAGATAGGAAGAGCACAATTTCTTGGAAACTGAGCTGGGAAAGCTCTTAGACAGATGGTCTGGCTGGGCTGGGTCATTAGGCTTAAGGGTCTTCCCAAGCCTGTCCCAAGTGCCAGAAGTAAGCATCTGGGGCAGATTTTCCCACAGGGGCTAATTCCGCAGAGGACTGTGGTGGAACCTACTAAGCCTAACTTCTTTCTTATCTGTACCCTCACAGAGTAACCTTTCTCCTTCAGAAGTTGTGCAGTGGTCCAACCACAGGGTTATGGAATGGTTGCGATCAGTGGACCTGGCAGAGTATGCACCCAACCTTCGAGGGAGTGGAGTCCATGGAGGTCTCATTGTAAGTGGCTCTTCAGCCTAGCCCCCCTATCTTGGTGCAAACTAGGATACTCAGAAACTGATTTCTTTTTTTTTTTTTTTAAGAGACAGAGTCTCACTTTTTCACCCTTGGTAGAGTACTATGGCATCACAGCTCACGGCAACCTCCAGCTCTTGGGCTTAGGCAATTCTCTTGCCTCAGCCTCCTGAGTAGCTGGGACCACAGGCACCCACCACAATGCCCGGCTACGTTTTGTTGCAGTTTGGCCGGGGCCAGGTTTGAACCCACCACCCTCGGTATATGGGGCTGGCACCCTACTCACTGAGCCACAGGTGCTGCCCAGAAACTGATTTCTTAAGGGCCAAACATAAATTCTAGCAAAACATTAGATTCTATGAACATAAATTCATAGAAACATGGTGACTTCTGGAAGGACTTCCTTAGCAGCAGATCTAGAAGATTCCAAGTCAGTGTAATTGCATAAGGGCCAATGCTTGCCAAGGCAGTTCCACCTGTTCCATGGGAGCTGGGGTAGTGGGAGGGGGGGCATCAAAATGTGACTTCCTGATTACTACAATGTGATCTTTGTCACTGTTCAGATCTGTCATGTGCCAAAGCCAGAAGGAAAATGAGGAGAGGCTGGAGACTCAGGGAGATAGCCTTATCAAAGAAGTTCCCTTTCTCTTCTGGTCCATGCAGATGAGGTGCCCAGTGGACTAATGTGCTAGTGTCTGCTCAGAGGAGCGGGGCACAGTGCAGGTGGATGAGCTTCAGCACCTGGAGGTGTCCTAGTTCTCAGTATCCCCCACCTGGAGCCATTTGTGGTTGCTCTCAGCTAGGTTTGTCTGTGGTTTCTTTTGAGATCCTGGAGCCACGCTTCACTGGGGACACCCTGGCTATGCTGCTTAATATCCCACCACAGAAGACTCTCCTCAGGCGCCACCTGACCACCAAATTCAATGCCCTGATTGGTCCTGAGGCGGAACAAGAAAAGCGAGAGAAAATGACCTCGCCAACTTATACACCACTGACCACCACAGCCAAAGTCCGGGTGAGTTACCAAATCTTTCCTGGGTGGGCTGGGGGGCCCTCTTGTTATGCAAGAGCCAGCTCACTGCCCGTAGCCACATCATATGGGCAGCCTGGGTACAGAGAGTCCTCAGCTTCTGCTGTGATCCTGAGTCTTTGTTAGGCCAGTCCCTGCTTATCTCGAGTCTAAGGAAGCGAGTGCAGACTTTTTTACCAGGAAGCGTAGGAACAGAAGAATATTGTGTGCTCTTTACCCAAGAGGTGCAGGAAGCACCTATTCTCAGGTGCTGGGAGCTCATGCTCTATACCAACACTGCCCTGACTCAGCTTGCAGGACAGAGGAGCCCCAGTCCGGGCTCCCTTCAGTCAGGGACCCCATCTGACTGCCACAGTGCCAGAGGGGGTCTTGGTCAAACACAGAACAACACAGTAAATGTTCCTATTGGCAGCAAGTCTCGTTTGTTTTGTTCCGTCTGGAGGTTCTGAGGTCATCCAAGCACCAGCACTGCTCACAGGGGCTCCCTGAATCCCACAGAGTCCATTAGAACCTGCCTGAGGCACACTACCTGGGACCACATTCTTCCCAGACTGTAGGTCCACAGTCAATGCTTGGACGCCAGGCTGGCCCTGTCCCCGGCAGCATGTCAATGCCTCAGGCCTAGCTAGAACTCTCATGCTGACTCCTTCCCTGGGGGAGCAGGAGAGGAAGTGTGTCTTGGAGACCTGAGCAGAGACGGTGCTGGGTGAAGATGGTCCAGGGGGCCTTCAGATGGCACTGGGTGCTGAGGGCGTAGGGGTGCTCCCACGTGGGGCTGGCATCTGTGGTGTGGCAAGTTCTCCTTGTTGGCCTTAAGTACAGACTGGCATTCTGTAGGAGCTCCCAGGCCATCTGTGGAAATAAGAAAGTCACTGGAGCAGCCAGGCGTGGGTTTTCAGGTGGGTTTTCTTGGAGGGGCACTCTCTTGTAAAAGATTTCTTATCTGTTGGCTTCTTCTCCTACATGGAAATTGCTTATAGAAGCTGTTTTGTTCAGAGAGTTTTTCTAGAAGCAGTTTCCCTCATTTCTTTCCTCTTGAGCCTGCCCTTAAATATTCTATCATCCATTGTATCTGCACACTTGCTTGATAACCTCATTATCTTGCATTTGTTGTGTTTTAGCCAAGGAAACTAGGATTTTCACATTTCGGAAACATAAGAAAAAAGAAATTTGATGAATCGACAGACTACATTTGCCCAATGGAGCCCAGTGACGGTGTCGGCGACAGTCACAAGGTGTACAGTGGCTATCGGGGCCTTAGCCCTCTTGATGCCCCTGAACTGGATGGGCTAGACCAGGTGGGACAGATTAGCTGATGCTCTTGTCACCTGCCCTCTCTGTGCACCCTGAGCACTCACAGTAACACCGTGTGTCACGATTTAACTGCACCTCATCCCCTGCACGTGTGCATGACTCTCAGAGAACATTCCAGCAATTGTGGACCCCTGGGCCAGTCTCTCTTCGAACCCTGAAAGTGGCCAGGACGTGGAGCTACACCTCTGCCAAGGGCCAGGCTTCAGGGACTCTTGCCAAAGGTGGGCTCAGGAGGAAAGACAATTAAAGACACTTATATTTTTAATTATTCTTGATGTCCATCTTCAGCACCCAGTGGAAACATAAGAACTTGGACACAGGCCCAGAAACCATGGTCACTTCCAAGAGGCTAAGCTCTCAGACATCTCATTTTGCTTCAACAGAGAGAAAAGCTCAAGTGCCTTATGTCTGTGGGCCACAGTCTTAGCTGGGACTTGTGTGACAGTGACAGTGGAATTGTGTTATGCCCTACTACAGAGGTGGCTGCTTCATTCTAGTAATAAAAACAGTATTTATGTATAAAGCCAATAATGCAACATATCCTTAATCTTGTTGGGGGAAGAGAGCTGGATGTAGCTGGAGATGGAGTCCTACTAATTGCACAGGTTAAGGGCCAATGCCACTGACGTGGCCTCGGACAGGTGCATATTTAGGATTGAGGGGAGCGATAAGACAAGGAGGGACCCCTTCCCCATATCTTCAGAGGTCTGTGGTCTTGCTACTGCAGGCTCCACCTCCCCTGTCACACACGTTCTGACTGTAAGTCACATCTGTCATGCAGACCCCAAAGCTGGTTTCCATTTAAGCAGCATGAGCCACCTCGTGCAGGGGGCTGTGGGGAGATGAGAAGGGCAGCCTTGCTGGAAAGACTCTCTGTTCTTTTGTGTGTTTACCAGCTTCTCTCTTGGGGGCGTAGCTGGGCTTGTGACTATGGTGGGGATTGGTCTGTCTGTGCCGGGAGGACTGGAACAGATCAATCTTCTTGATTTAGATGCTGACTAGCTGATAATGGGTCCTCCAGATGGGCCTTGTCTGGCCAGGAACCCAGAGAGAGACATGTCTTGCCAGTGTAGGCTCCTGCTCATAAGATTCCAGTTCACCTCAGGGCAGCTTTTGGCTCCACTGGGTCCCCTGGGCCTCAGCTCCAGAAGAATAACAGCCTCGTAACTACCTGATGGCCAGGGCAGGGCCTGATGCTCCAGTGTGCCACGCTGATGCTATCCCAGATGGAGGCGATGTAAAATATTCTTAAATTACTGGCTGCCTCAGGCTGCCACCTCCTCTGAGGTGAGAGTTGTGGACACTCTCACACTGCCAGTTGTAGCTGGCAGTGCTGGTGTTTGATCCCCATGCCCAGGCCTGCTGGCTGACAAGTGCTCATTCAGGTTGACATCTGACCAGTGCAGCCGTAGAGAGCTGGTCAGGGCAGGCTTTGTCCTTTGTTTCTTATCATGTCCTGGTGAGAGAATCGCTGCATGCACCTGTCTCCTGCATGGAATTGTTTTGCCACTAATTCTCTGTACAGCCACAAGCAAATCTCAATCCTTCTATGGGCCTCAATTCTCCCGCCTGAAAACAAGGGGTTACACTGGATGCTCTCTATATTTACAGAGGATGCTTTCAAATCTACTTTGTCTAAATAGATTTAGTGAAGATGCAGCAGGCCAGCATTACCTGGGAGGAGCAAGGGGGCTTCCAGACATTGAGAAAGCTCCAGCAGCAGCTTCCTGAGGACGCATGCCTATACCAGGGCATTCATGTCTTGGCTTCTGTTGGTTCCTAGAAATTGTTAGTCTGTTCAGCATGCTGAAGGCCCTCATTCCTGCTGCCCTCTGCTCTTGGAAGTAGCTAAAATACTGAACGTGTACAGAAGGGCTGCTGCTAACAGGCCCCAGCTCTATGTACCCTGAGTGCTGGTACTGGGTGGGGCCCCAGGAGATATGTACTTGGAGTGTAGGACAGTGACATCTTTCTGGGAACTGAAGCAGCATATGCTCCACCCACATATCACTTCTCAGGGCCTGGCCCACTCCTTACCCCTCCCTCCAACGAGCCCTGGAGGAGCTAGGCCCAAGCAGGCCAGGTCTTGCATGCCATCCCTGTGAGTCAGAACTGCACCATGTGTACTGACCAGGCTGCTGCCCATTTTACAGATGGCACCTTCAGAAGGCACTGTGACGCAGATAGGGCTCCTCTCCCAAGACATCCACCGCCTTACGGTAGGACTCTGACCCTCTCCCCTCTGTAGGACTACTGCTAAAGAGTCCCAGTGAGTTTAATGTGGTAGCACACAAGGCCTGAGAAGGAGCAAAGAATGGTGCTGGGTTCTGGGGTCAGAGCCCAACCCTGAGCCAGTCCCAAAGCTTAATGCATCCCAGGGGCCTTCTCCATTGGCCTGTTGGTGGGCCTTGAGCTCCTAAGTGTATCAGGGAGGCCTAAGGGCCTTCAGCTGGGGCAAACTAAAGCGTGCTCAGGTCCTCCACCAAGTCTCAGAGCTGGCAAGGAGAGCAAGGTGAGAGCTCTGGGTCACCTGTCCTGTCTAGTCAGCCCAAAGCCCAGGCCACATCTCTAGGCTAATGGACAAGTTTCTGCCCTGTCCGCCCAAGACAGACAGGTGCATTTCCCATCACACCTCTGACTTAGCGGATACCACAGGCATGTGAGCACATCCCAGCATCCTGAGAGGACAAACCACATCATGGGGAGGTAGCTTGGTCTGGGGAGAAGAGGAAGCTCAAGTCCCTCTGCTTTTACCAGCTCTGGGACTTTGGGTATATCCTTCTCTCTGAATCTTGGCTTAGTTATCTGTAAGCAGGGCTGATCATATACTCCTTGCCAGGTGTATAGGCAGAGTAGACCTGGCAGTAAAAGGCTGGCCACAGAGCACAGCTTTGTTTTTGAGGCCTGTAACTTCCTGGGCTCTTTAGTTCCCAGGCATCCCATCACTGAGCCATGGGCTACTATGTCTGCCCACATTGAGGCCCTACCACTGTACTTCACTGGCTCATCTACTGAGGCACATTTAGAAGTGGAACAAGGACAAAGAGTCTCCCCGTATCCAAGGAGAAGATAGGAGAGTCTCCCTGGATCCAAGTAGGATCGCTTCTATTCAACTTTTTTATTTCTTGACTCACACACTGAAAGGGATCTGTCCAACCTTGCCCTTCTGATCTCTACTAGACTTTTGGTGGCCTTGACGTAGCAACCTTACTTCCAAGAAATGTGATTTATTTTTGTCTTAATAGTGTTTATTCTGACCTAGTAACCAGGGTACCTGGGACACCCCAACATTAGACGTAAATCCCAGTGTCCCTGTTTCCCATGTAGCTGCTGCAGGGTTGCCTTGACCACAGTCCTGTTAAACTGCCCCTTTGGCTGTGCCCTTTCAGACCATGCTGAGCCAGGACCAGCTGCTGAATGACTCCCGTCTGGCTGCTTCTCCCAACACTGATGACTGGAGATGACTTTCTTCATGGTCAAGAGCCCAGAGACGCACGTGTCAGGGCCCCAAGCCTTTGCTTCATTGGGAAGCTGGCACACAGCCAGCTGCAGAGCCTGGTCAGGATTGCCAGGGTATCTCACACAGGGTGCTGGCAGGAACACAGCAGAGCTGTGGGACAGATGTCCAGGAGGTGGCCCTAGTGTCCCTGTATGTTTACAACCATGCCATGCTCTTCACTGCAGCTTTTATACCTTTTGTACTTTTACACATGGACTGCTGACCACTTTTGTGGGAAAAGCCACAAGATGTGAGCACAGACCCAAAGGTACATGCATTCCTGGTGACAGCCTGGAGGCTCTTATACCAAACAGGAAGAGCTGTTCGTTCATAAAACCGCTGGAAAAAAGTCTGTTCTGTAGTGACTGAGCTGGGTGAAATAACAGGAGGGAGCACCTTCAGGGCTGCTTCCTGGAACATGTATTTCCATAATCTGGATCTGGAGGGGTGGGGGCATTTAGGATATGAGTAGGGGAAGAATGAGGGTCCCCTTCCCCACTGCCTTGGCTGCCAGCCTCCATCACCCTCATCTGCAGTGCTGGTCTGAGCAGAGGCTTTCCAAGGCACACAAACACCAGTCTTGGAGGCCTTTCTGGCAGGAGCCTCAGCTAAAATGTCTGATTAAACAGCTCCCCCCTGCGGAAGGCCCTTGAACACCTCACACTCAACACATGTCTACAGAATCTCACCATCTTCCCAAAAGCCTGTTTTCTGTCTCCCACCCCCATGCCACAGTGCCCTTCCCAAGCAGCCCTCTCTTCCCCACTGGGATGGCTCTAGTTCAGGTTGTCTCTCACCTGATCACTGCAGCTGGCCTCCAGTTTGTCCCCTCCACTCTCTACCCTGTGCCTGGGGGACTTTCTCTAAGCACAGGTTTATCCTATCACCCTTGGGCTCAGAACTCCTCAGTCACAGATATGACAGGTGAGCACCTGAAGCCCTTCCCATCTTGAGCCTTCCTGAGCCTGTTCTTTAGTCCTTGTTAGACTAGAGTTTGGGCTAGAGAATGGGGCAGAGTGAGAGTCCAGCAGAGGAGTGAGCTGATGCATGAGGTCAGCAGAAGGTCAAGAAAGGTCTTGTCAGGCCCTGGAATATGTCACCAGGACGGGGAATAGAGTAAAAGCAGCAGGGGGTTTAAAGCAGGTGGGAAGCATGGTCAGATCTGCTTCTTAGAGAAACATCTGCGGGCAGCATCCTACTTACAGTGAAGTGCCCAGCAGAGTACTATCCTTGAGTGTGAGATTCACTGGGGATGCACTGAACAGGTGGGTGGATGAAGGTGTGTGGCTACCTGTGGGCAAGACATAGCTATACTTCAGAGAGCTGCCCAGAGCTGTTTCTCTCCTCTCCCCTCCCGCTCAATACATACATGTCCAGTAAGATATCCAGTGACACTAGGTTCCATCACTGCTGCTATGTCAGTTTTTGTGCAAAGAGAAACAACTTAAAACAACCTAGGTTTGAAGCCAGCTCTGCCACCACTGGCTGAATGACGTGGGAACACTTAGTCTCTGAACCTCAGTTTCCTCATCTATAACTTGGAGATCAAAATCACCACCACAGAATCTCTGACTTGTCACGAGGATTAAATTCAATTGTGCAGAAGCAGCTCTACCCACTCCCAGGTAATGGAGCAGCAGTATGTGCTCTGAGCCATGAATGGCAGATGGCAAAAGTGGTCACCTGCATCATGTCAGTTTAGTGATAAAAGAGATTTAAAGCATACCTTCTAGAAGCTAACTTTGCAAATTGAGAAGCTTCTGTGTGTAATTATCTCTCTATTCCCCAGTGCCAAGTTGAAACCTAGCAATTAGAGAATGCTGAAAAACAAAAATTCACTCCCAGCCTCCCTATCTGCTGTGCAAAGTATAAGGAGTCTAGGAAGGATTCCTGGAGCCCACTGACCCTTTGGATTTGTTGTCCTGATGTGCATTTTTTTAACACCATGCCCATTTCAAGGGCCTCCCACAAGAGAAGGAAGAATGTCCATGGAAGATGCCCAAGCCCTCTAGTAGGTCTGACCTTACAAGTAGTACACTCTGGGGAGAAGGGTTCAAAAGAGATCATTGAGAATCCATGTGGAGGGGGAGACCCACTTGGATTCTTTTGGAAATCTGCTCAGGAACTTTGTCAGTTCTAAATCCCCTGAATATACAGAAACCAATTCACATGCAGGGCAGGCCCAGGCCTCCTGACAGCTAAGGGGGTTCTCCATAGAGCACACTTCACAGGTTATCTGCTTTGTACTTAAGTTTATTTCACGAAACCATGGAGTAGGATACTGAAATGGAGCTCTTCCCAGCCTCCAAGCAAGGAGACCTCAGATGCCACTTTGTCTGCAGCCCACTGAGCCCTTCTTAGGCCCATGCCCCAAAGAGGAGAAGCATTGTGTGCCCAAAGGTGCATGGTGAGGCACTTCTGAAAACATCCCATTTTAAGGTGGTGAAGCTGAATTACTGAAACATGAAAGGGACCAGGCAAATCAACCAAGAGCACAGGAGGTGTCAGTAGGTAAAAATCATGTCCCTGGTATACCCCAGCTTCTCCAGGTTAGGGTGAGCGGCTGTCTGGATCAGGGGTGGTGGGCCACACACCAGGATGAGAGTGGACTTCCCAGGCGGAGGGAGGTGCTCCTTGATCATGTCGGCGGTAATGAAGCCTGAGCTGTACTTCCAGCCTGAAATGAAGCCGAAGCAGAGAACAGCTGTGAGAGGTATGAGCTGGAGTTCTGAGAATGGAAAACCCCAGAGTAAGGCATACCGGGGTGTGGTGTGTTTGTGGAATCGCTCAAAACTGCTCAGTCCAGTAGTGCCCTCTGCTGAGCAGAGAGCTGCATGACAAGACAGATACAGCAGGGCGTAGCATAGGAGGTGGTTGCTGGGGTGCTGGCTGAGGCCACAGCAGCTGTCAGGGACTAAGGATGTGAAGACTACCATCCAGGTGAGGTGGACAGTGAAGGGGACAGTGGCCGTGAGCAGAGGCATGAATAGTGAAGGGTGAGTGCCCATTATCAGATGCGGTCTGTGTGATGGCCATGTGGGGTGGGTGTTCAGATGGCTCTGTGTCCCTCTAGAACAGTGGTTCTCAACCTTCCTAATGCCGCAACCCTTTAATACAGTTCCAGTGGGTCGCAACCCACAGGTTGAGAACCACTGCTCTAGATGGTCAGTGTAGTGTGTGGAGTGCTGCTGAGATACTGGACACTTGCCCTTGACTGTCCTTATAAGCAAGTCATTTCAAATCCTCTCTCCCTCAAATTCTTGCATTTCCCAACTTGAGCCAGAGTCCAAGCCCCTAGCCCCAAATCCAGTCCTCAAAAAACGAAAAGACAGAGACCGGGTCTTGATGTCTGGGTTAGGGCAATGGGGATCATACCAACAGGAGGCCTGTCCAGGGTGTACCATAGGTGGAACTGTTCTGTGTGAATCCTGGCAGTTTCTTCAAGTTCCTTTCTCACCAAGATATCCTCCTCAGTCTAAAAAAGAAGCAACACTAGAAACCCCCCTCTAGGGGCATTGCATTGTTCCCCAGGTTGAATACACAATGAATCATATATAAGCACATCCCACCACCCCAGCCTGAGTGTCACCTAGACTCTCAGGGCAAAAAAGAGCTCTGCAGCTACTCCTGCAGGTCAAATCCTCTGTCTCGTGGATGGAGTTGGTAGGAAGGTGTACATATTCCATACAGCTGCAGTGACTGCCTCCAGCTGAAAGGACAACTGGGCTCGTCTGGAGTGGCTTCATTCAGAGATCCCAGGCCCACATCCTACATCCACACTGGGCTCAAGTCGTGGAAAACCCAGATGGAATAAGCTCAGAGCAGGCCCCAGATCTTCAAGGAATGTAAGGGACTCTGGAAGTCATGTGCAAGCACTAGGGGTATGAAGGAGAGGAAAACAGTCTGGAGCCTCAGTCAGAACATGCTCCAGGATAGTGCACAGCAGAAGACCTGGTGTCACAGCCCACTGCTTGTCAGGGCCCAGGACTGGCCAGGTCTCGGCTGGCTTAACTAGGTTCCAGACGTGGACTACCAATTGCCCAGGAACAATTTCTCTTAGGTGCCTGAGGGATATCCACTTTAGCAGGAGAGAGAGAGAATAAAGCAGTCTTAGAATAGATAGATCTTAGTCTTTAGTAGAGCTTAGTAATCTTCAGCAGAGAGATGCCGTGCTGGTGTTCTATAGGCAGGAGAGGACACAGTCAGAGTAAGCAGGTCCGTGATAGAATGTGCATGCTCCCGACTGCCTTCTCCTCCAGCCTAATATTAGGCTGATCTCGTGCCTCTCAACACCATAGGTATAGAGACTGCCAATTCACCAATGCTCTCATCTCATAAGCTCTCATGCTGGTCAGGAGATCTACATCCCTCTCCATGCCCTTTTCACCAAGGTTGTCCATTATTGAGCTATACAGGTTATTTCTTATAACTCTCACTCCTAGCCATAGGCTATACGGGCTGCTACAACCTGGATCTTAAAACTTCACGATTCGGGTGGTGCCTGTGGCTCAAGGGAGTAGGGCACCAGCCCCATATACTGTAGGTGGTGGGTTCAAACCCAGCCCCGGCCAAAACTGCAAAAAAAACCCAACAAACTTCATGATTCTAAGGTTTTTTGTTGGTTTTGTTTTGTTTTGTTTCAAGTGTCTCACTCTGTCACCCAGGATAGAATGCTATGGCTTCAGCCTAGATCACAGCAAGCTCCAAACTCCTATGCTCAAGTGATCCTCCTGCCTTAGCCTCCTGAGTAGCTGGGACTACAGAACTCACCACAATACCGCACTTATTTTTCTATTTTTAGTAGAAGATGGGGTCTCACTTTGCTTCAGTTGGTCTCCTTAGTTGGGGCAATCCTTTCACCTTGCCCTCCCAATTTGTTAGGATTATAGGCATTGGCCACTACACCCAGCCAAAATTTCATGATTCTTGTCCCAAGAATTCTGTTTAAGAAAATAATCTAAAAGAATCAAGCCTAGGCACAATTTATTTATCACCATATTGTTTATAACCAAAAACTAAAAATAAGACAAAAAATACGTTAAATATTTGGTATTTTCTAAAATGTCCACTGAGGGCATCTATGATTTTATACTCAGAAAAACAGAAACATGTATTAGGGAAGAAAGGAAAGCTCAGTACTCAAGGTTGGCTAGGAAGACACAGGAAAGAAAAAAAAAAAACAAGCAAAACCAGGCTGGCCTCAGCCCCTCCAGCTGCCAGAGGCCCTCCCACAGCCACAGGCTCCCAACCAGCAGGAGTTCAGTCAATGCGGGATGAATGAAAACAGAGCCCAGCTCAGGGAACATTCCATCCTACCCCTCTGCATAATCAGGGCTGACTCGGCAGAACTAACCTGGTTGGCAAAGATGAGAGACATCTTGGTCATATCCTTGGGGTTCTTGGTGATGTGGCGAATGAGCTGCAGCATGGGCGTGATGCCTAGAACACGGTGGGCAGGCAGGCCAGCTTTCTTCTGGTCTCTGAAGCCCCAGTCCCCAGCCCACAGCACCTCCATAGTTTTCCTTAGCCCCAATTACACTTTCCTGAATACTGTCTCCAAAACTCAAAAGTGAGGAACAGACCTTCATTTTGGTTTTTCTTTCTAATGCAATAATAAGTCAGAAGCCCTTTCCCATGTTCATATGACAAGATGGACAGGGAATTCTGAGCTCCTCAGGGCCCTCATTTATAAAACAATGGCAAGTGAATGTATTAATTTTAGGTTTTTTTTTTTTTTTGAGACAGAGACTCAAGCTGTTGCCCTGGGTAGAGTGCTGTGGCATCACAGCTCACAGCAACCTTCAACTCTTGGGCTTAAGTGATTCTCTTGCCTCAACCTCCCAAGTAGCTGGGACTACAGGTGCCCGCCACAATGCCTGGCTATGTTTTGGTTATAGTTGTTGTTGTTTGGTGGGCCCCGGCTGGGTTCGAACTCCCCAGCTCTAGTGTATGTGGCTGGCACCTTAGCTGCTTGAGCTATAGGCGCTGAGCCAGACTGTATTAATTTTAAAAGTGCCTGTTATGTGCTTGGCACATAGTATGTCTCCTTAGGGGTTTGTTCTCATTCAGGCATTCATTTTCAAGGGACTCGAAGAGTCAGGCTTGAACTAGATGCAGGAGCTCTTGACCATGGGCAGACCTGCCCAGTGTGCCCCACCCTCCCCCGACTTAAGAGGCTCCCCATGACTCCCCATTGGCCACCACATGGCTAGAGGGAGCAGGGCACACAAGGTCAGTATCGAGACCTGTCACTGGTCTATTGTTCCTACCTACCACAGCTAGGGGAGGAATCTCTCACGTCAGTCATCTCTTCCAAGGCAGAATAGTCTAAGTGCTCACCCTCTGGAGAAAGTCCCCAGAAGCCTCTTACCTGTGCCCCCAGCAATCATTCCCAGGTGATGAACCAGTTTTTTTTCAGGCTTGCTGGTTTTGTCTGGTCTGACTCCAAGATTCCCTGGAACACAAGAATGTTTCTGACTTCTGAAGCTCTTGGCCTGAGAATAGTAAAAGATCACTGACTTTCCTTGGGACTTCCAGGAGGCAAGTCCACATTAAGGGATTATCTGCACCATTTTAAGCCAGAGATACAGGTGAAGGCAGCCTCCTTGGCCGGCCCTGGTGCACCAATGCATGAAGTGCAAATAAAATCTGGGCCACCTCAGGAAATCCCCGGGCCTCTTCTTCTGAGGAATGAGAGAAGCAAGCTGAAGTTAATTTGAAGCCTCTAAGAGTACTCTCTCCCACAGCAGGAATCAGTGAACAAATGTGAACATGGGAGTGAGTGTGGATGCCATTTATCTATCCATTTTCCACTCTTAGCAGGCACCTTTTATATATCAGACACTGTGCTGGAAATAACAGCAATGAGGGCACACCAAATCACTCCCCTCCTTTAATGAAGCTTACATACTCCTGAAAGGATGATGAGCATGTTTACAAGTATGTGTGAATAAACATATGAAGACTTTAAGGACAAGCCCATGTGACTCAAATCTGAGGAATATTCCAGAATAGAACCACTGCAGGAATCTTACTCCTTCCAGCTGGAAGCCCACTGTAAAACCTCCAGTACCTGGCCCATGGTAGAAGAGACGCCCATTTGGCCCTCGAAAAAGAATGGTGTCCCCAATTTTCATGTTCTCCAAGTACTGAGTCATCTTCCCCCCTTCAGGATAATGGGGATGTACATTTTTGAAGTAGATCTGCAAAACAAGGCAGAAGACTTTTTATACCCCCAGACCTAAGGCCACAATTAGAAAATGCATTTTGCCAGCTCAGCGCCTGTGGCTCAAGCAGCTAAGGCGCCAGCCACATACATCTGAGCTGGTGGGTTCAAATCCAGCCCGGGCCCTCCAAACAACAATGATGGCTGCAAACAAAAAATAGCCAGGCGTTGTGGCAGGCACCTGTGGTCCCAGCTACTTGGGAGGTGGAGGAAGGAGAATTGCTTGCGCCCAGGAGTTCGAGGTTGCTGTGAGCTGTGATCCCACAGCGCTCTACCCAGGGTGACAGCTTGAGGCTCTGTCTCAAAAAAAAAAAAAAAAAAAAAAAGAGAAAAAGAAAAGAAAAAAAAAGAAAATCCATTTTGCCACTGAAAACTGTATAGAGAAAATGCTCTACCATCATGGCTGCTGTAAGCAATCCCTGAAGACACCATAAGGTAAACCATAGCTTTATTGTTAAATGACACTGCTGGAAAGCCCTATCCAGAGCTTGTGTCCCCTCAGAGAAAAAGCACACTTCCCCTCCACCCCACCACCCTCAATGGCCTTGGAAGCACAAGGCACCTGGACACAGGTGGCATCATCTACCTTTATAATTAAATCCACAAAGCCTCGGTCATCATCACTGGAGACAGGTGTGTAAGCCCTGACCACCAAATCATTTCCAATGTTGGCCAAGAGATGGACATAGTTACCTACAGAAAAGGCATCAAATGTGGAGTCTGAGTATGGTTGGCCTAGACAGGACCCAGAAACCCCATGCAGGATTAAGCATCAAGAAGGGGGCAAATGGTGCAGCAGTTTGTGGGGGAGGAAACAAGCAAGCAAAGAGCCAGGTCCAGGAAGCCTGGACCCCAGGTCTGCCCTGGACATGCCCTGTACTTCCGCGGGCAAGTCTTCACTTCTCTGGGTTTTGGCATCTTCACCTATAAAATAGGGATGATACATCTGCCCAGCTATGATCAGAGTGTAAGTGCTTTGTGGAGCAGGAAGAGCTAATTACATTTGAAGGGTAAACTTTAAAAATTACAGAAAATTGTTTCTCTTTTCAAGAAAAATATGTTACCTTCACAAGCTCATTTCTCAAAAACTGGATGTACCATGGAGACCTATGAATAAATTATAGATAGCTATCCCATCTGAATCTGGTGCCAAACACAGAGCAGGCCTGGGCTCCCAGACAGTGCAGGGCCCCAGGCTTTGGACAGGCATGGACCAGATGAAGTGACCACACTGTGTCTTCCTGGCCTAGGGCTCTACTGAAGAGCAATTGTGACATTTTAAACCACGTAATTCTGCTTCTCCAGGGTAAAATTCAGTAGACCCAGTGTGGCCAGAGACCTATGGATCATGACTACATGCCAGTGTCAGAGGATGAGCTGGGTAACTCAGACTTCTGCTGGATCCATGGTGGGAAACTTAAATGACAAAGATGCTGTGGGCAGAAGCTGTAATCAAGATATGCTAAGAGCTAGAGGCCAGAGAAAGCCAGTTTTTAGGGAAGTAGAAACTAAGTACACACAGGAAATTGGTCAAGGGATGAAGGAAGATGGAACAGAGATGCTGATAGGGACTGAGATGGGGGTGGGGGAGGAGGACTACAGGGACTGGTTCTTAGAGTTCCTCAGGAGCATGAGCCTAAGTCTGTAGGAGATCAAAAACTCTAGGCTGAGAAAAAACAGGCTCAGTGACTGGCCATGGTCCAGGGGGTAGGGTGGGGGGTGGGGTCGGGGTGGGGGGGGCACCAAGAATACTCAGAAATAAATAACCTGAGGCAGCTTCCCTCTGACAATTAACCGGAATGTCCCCTCAGGTCCCCTCTCTAACCAGTTTCACTTCAGCAGAGCTGGGAAGCTCCAGCAACCTCTGAGCCCTCATACCAGACTCTCCCAGAAGAGAAACCTCTATAGTACCTTGTCCTACTAATTTGCACTGCCCTACACCAGGGCTAAGGTGGGAATGGGTCAAGGCAGTGTCTAAAAAATGTTATTTCTCAACATTTTTCATTCTTTTAGGGTTCCTGCCCACGGGACTGGTCTGACAGGACTGGCTGAAGGCTGGGAGGCAGCAGGACACTGAGCTTTCCTGCACAGAGAGGGGGAGTGAGGAAGCAGCACAGAGGCTCTGGGCCCCACTGGCTGCCTAGTATATAATGTTATCACCTGATAAGGTTAAGGTCAAGGTTTTGTCCTGTGCATATGAGACTTGCAGACCGTGGGATAGGATCTCCACCAGGCAGGCAAGCAGCACTAGCAGTTTGTAGAAAGCTGCCCTGGATCCCTGGACCTAGCAAAGGTTCTGCATCTTAGCTATCTAGTGTCTCGTGGTGGTATGTACTAGAAATATGATAAACTCTAGGACTTCTAGGGCTAGTATCCACAGTAGGACCCTCCTTATGTGGGTCTGAGGCCCCTAAAGAGAATGCAAGTGACGGTAGAGGCAGGGGGCACTTGCCTCACTCCTGCCTACCCATACTTTCCGGACCTTTTTCCTGACTATCACAGAATATCGGTTCCTCATCCCTCCCATGTGTACAACTCCTTGCAGTTTCTGAATTTTCACATCAACCAATCACTTTACCCTCACAACAACCTCAGTGAGGCAGGCAAGCAGGCCTAGGAGATCCTATTTCTCAGACTGAGGCTCAGAGAAGTTGAGGGATTTGTGTAAGGTTGCCCAGCAAGGCGCTTTCCATGTGTTCTTCAATCTTTTTTATCTCACAGCATATTTCAACTTAAACTTCCACAGCACACTTAAATTATGCTAATCAGAAAAGAACAGCAAAAACACAATATACTGCCTGTGCTTTGAACTGCTTTGGAAAATAATTTAATGAATGATCTTTAAAAATTGTTGCAGCACACTGGTTGAAAATCATTGTCTTAGACCTTCTGACTCTAGGCTCACTGAGGGATCACTTTTGTGTCAGCCCAAATGGAACAATGAACAAAGGGAATGTATTGTCCCACATCCATCTACCTATCTCCCATAAGATCTTTCACACTTTGGAAACCTGTGTTTCTGATAAGAGCAGAGTGCCTAGCCCCAAAAGGCTTCATCCTGGAGAGAACACCAAACCCTGCTCACCTACTGGAAGCCCTAAGACATGGTCCGGTGAAGGCAGTCCAAAGCGGAACCTCCGGGTGTTGTGGCTGATTTTCTAATAAAACAAAACATAGCCATGCTCTGTCAGATTTCTAAATGCCTTGCTGGACAGCTGAGCTTAGCATTCTCCCAGCACACACACACACAGGGACAGTGGAGAGCAAACTCATGGCCATGAAAGGACGGGCTGCCTTGCCTTGGCAGCCAGCATCCCCCCACTCTGGTCCTCTCTTTCCCTAGGCAGGGCTGACCCAATACCTCTTTGTCAATCAAGGGCAGTGGGTACTTGTCTTCAGGGTCCTGTAAGGTGATAAGATTTCTCTTCCTGGAGTTCCTGCTCTTCAGGGCCAACAGGAGCACTGTGATCCCAATGACACTAATAGCCAGGAGAACAGATGGGTCCTGGCAAACAATATGAGCAGAGCACCTCAGATTCTGCCCACCTTGGGGAGGGCAGCTCTCAGCTACAACATACCCTTCCCATACCAGAGCCACAGAAACTGAAGGAAACAGGCAGAAAGAAAGGTCCTAGCACAGAAGGCAGGCTGTGCTTGTGAAGGACAAGAAGGTAGGGAGGAGCTGCTGTAGAGTCACACAGATCCCCTGGACCAGGTCAGACATATGGCCTCGTATGTTCATGTTAACAGGCCCCTCCTGCCCATCTGCCTTCATCCTGGCTACAGGATGTGCTAACATCGGGAATCCCCTCCTTGAGGTGGAGGGGGTAGGACATTATTACTAACATAATCTGGAATGAAAGCTCCAGCGCCTAAAAACAGAAGTTGGGGTGAGTAGCTCTCGCCAGGGTGTTCTCCGGGACCTAGGGCCTGGGGACTCACCAACAGCCTCCAGGGCAAGCGAAGGAGGCCTGGACACTCACCTGCCAGAGGCTCGGCCAACCTCCCCGCACCGGTACCCAAGTCTGCCACCCCACCCCACAACGCCGGCCAGCTCTTTTCCCGACCCCAGGTAGACCAGAGAAAGACCTGCTGGCCCTCCTCTCCCGCGGGGACGCCAGAGGCCCGGCTCCCCCACGCCTCCTCGGGATCTGCGCCCGCCCAGAGTCCGCCCGGCTCCCCGCCCCTCGCGGTCCCGCCCGGGCTGGCAGCGCCTCCTCGGCCTCTCCCTCGCCTCCCCCGCCGGTTCCGGCCTCCACGTCTGACGTTCCCGGCTCCGCGCCTCGGGCCTCTTCCCATCGGGCAGACCCGCCCCGACGCCGCTCCGGCCGAACCCACCCGGAGCGAGATGCCCAACATGTCGGCGAGCTGCGGCTGGCTGGGCCCCGCCGACCGGTGGGGCCGCCCTGCAGCTCCGCCTGGCGGACGGGAACCGGCCGAGGCCGGAGACGCGCGCCCAGGACCCCAAGAGGCGCGGGCAGGACCGGCAGGCTGGGGACCCGGCAGCGGCCCGGCCTCGGCGGCTGGCTCCCCTCCGGAGGGCCGGGGTCGGGAGGTTCCTTCTCGCGTGACTCGGGCTCCGAGCCAGCCCTGCCCCCAGGGCCGCGCGGAGTGCCTGGGCTTCCGCCGCCTGCCGGTTCTGCATCGCGGCCCTCGCACCGTCAGAGCAACTGTGACTGAGCTCAGCTTGTTTAAGTCGCGGCAAGGGTGGAGGAAGGGAATCTGACAAAGCGAATGGGAATTCAGAGCCATTGGAAGAGCACATAAATACTTCTCATTCAGCGCTTCTCATGAGCGCCTCCTACTCAGAACCTGCTCCAGGGCCAAGTGTTCTCAGAGTTGGGCTGAAGTGGAGTATAAATAAGTCGAAGACATTTACACATTGAATGACATTCCGTTAATTCATTCACTACCTGGACAGAGGTAACAAGAGTCCAGCACTGACCTAGGGAAGGCAGAATGACAGGCAGCGACAGTTAGAGCGGTTCTTCACAGTCCTTTCAGATCCTCAGTATCCGCTCCCACCCTGCCTGGTGGGCCTGCCTGACAGTCAAGAAACAGATCCCTACCTGTTTTAGTTTGCTAGGGCTGCTGTAACAAAGTACCACAAACTGGCTTAAACAATAAAAATATATTGTCTCGGGCGGC